>VWZY01009796.1:427158-455802 GCA_013399075.1 Chloroceryle aenea
TTTTGTTTTGTCCATTACGTCAGTGTCTCTTTTCATAGTCTGATAAGTGAAAGAGTTGGAAAAGCATGTAAACATAATACATGAAAAACACGAAACAGTTGGAAAGCACAAAACAGTTGAAGAATTTTTTGAATTTATATGCCTAGGACAAACAACTTCATAGCATAATTCAATAAGCTTAATTCAAAAGCACTGTGTACACTGTAGAGAGTTGCAACTGAAAATCAGAGCTGGCATGCTGGATCAGTATGGTCTTCTTTTCAAGCTAATTAGAATTAGGCTAAGTAAAAAAGAGGGTCTTTAAAACCCTCTTTTGGGTATAAGGTTGTACCTTCACATGATGTTGCACTGTGTTTTATGCATTTACCACTGCTTGGAAACAACTTAAAAACCTGCATTTTGGGGAATGAAGACATGCTCTGATATGAATACATCGACAATGTGCTTATATTCATTTATATGCATATGTATTATACTATATAAAATTGTTTACAAACATGCATTTAAAAGTGTGAGGATCAGAAACAAAGTCTAGTACCTGACCCAAGTTCCCAAGTCACTGGGCACAAGGTCATGTGGCAACCATGTACACCATGGAAGCAGAAAACAGTAAATAGAATATCTTAGTCATAAGGAACTAAATTCTTAAGGTGGAATAATTGCAGATGGCAAAAGGATTTGAAATTAGCACCCGGCCAAAGGTTCATCTAATGTCTTTTGTCCAACACAAGCTAAAAGCAGATGGAAGGTGGGATCATCCCATCAGCAGATACACTTCTGTTACTGAAACCCAAAATTACTAGGCATGCACATGAGTGTAAACACATGCATGCACATGCACAAAAAGCAGGACAGAGCAGGGAAGTAAGAACAGCAATATGGCAAATACCACCCAGGATCATATACAGCAGATTAACCACTAGTGAGCTACCTATCTCAAAAATAATTTCTTTCCTCTCTTTCTGTTTCTGGAATAGCTTTGTTCTAATATTGCTAAATCCAAGATGTAAAATTCTAATCACACTGAAATCAGTAATTCACAAAACTCCCTTCAACAAAACCAGCACTTTACCTGAGTTTTTACTTATCTATGTTGCTCACTATTAGTTATTTTAGCCTATTAGTGATTCATTTTCCAAATGTATAAATGTAGAGTTTATAATAGGCATTGGAAAAGTGACAAAGGCATATGCAGTAATCGCTACCATGAAAGCCACCATTTGTCATTTTTCATGGCTTCAAGAAAACCAGTAGTCAATTTGTCTTTATAAAACTTTAATTCTGAACCCCATAATGTAGGACGTTTTATTACAGCATCTATCTCATTCCCTACAATTATGTTTGGGAATGATTTGTCAATTAAAATGAGAATGATTCCATGCTTCCCTGAGATGGTATCAATAAATTACTGCAAATTAGCTACCAAATAAGCCCCATGTTGCTGTTGCTAAATGTTTCATTTCCACAAGCTCTTTAGAGAGCCAGTGCATTATCCCACTGAACTACTGAAATATGGAATTATGTGGTATTAAAGGTGAGGTATGTCTTTATAGAACCTATTGAATGCTTTCAAAAATAAATACCTATAGTCTTACATTGTTTAAAAGCAGTTTCTCTCTTTCTTTAAACCCTTTAAAAAGCCCATGAAGGTTTTAATATTCACAGGATTTACACACAGGTAAAATAATAGAAGCATGGTTCTCAGAACAAAAAGATTTGCCATGCATTATAGAGCTCTCGAATACTGGAGTTCTTCTGAAAGCGTTGATTAATCTTACTGTTTAAAAGTTGTGACACATTTATGCTCAAACTAATGCAGGCAAAGCTAATAATTCACATTTAAAAACCTGTAGAAGAGACATCTTGCATGTTGGGACACTTGGTTTTAAATTCTGGACCTTTTTGGACCCTGCCCCTTGCTTTGTGTTAATGGCAGTTAATTAGCGCATCTTAACTCTTTAAAGATTTGTGATTAAAAAAAGGCCTAATTTGTTGTTATTTGGATTTGCTTTGAAAAGCCTTTGTCATTTAGGTTAACTCAGAAGAACAATAAAAACTGTAAAGAATAACTCATATTGTACTTCTCCTTAGCTAAGATCATAAAATTTTAGACTCACTTTAAAAAGAAAAAAAAAAATAAAATCTGCACAGCATTTATTTAAAAACATATAAATAGGTGCTGACCATAAATATACTGAAGCTGTCAGCCTAATTTAAATATTTAAATGAGTATTAGTAAATTCTGAACATAGATCTTCAAGCTCTATAGAGTCAAAATTTATTCGAGGTAGAGCACTATGAAAATTTGCATAGAGAATATTTGGTGCCATCAACACCCTAAAACCCTTGGAGTACAGTTGTGCTGATTGTGGGCAAGGAAAAGGTCATACTGGCATATGCCAAGTAAAAGCTTCTCCTGACAGTTCAGCCAAGCCTGAATACTGACCTTTCCAATTATTTGCCTTACAAGTTTTCAAAGCATTTATCCATGAAATATATGCCTTTCTGCACCTCTTTCTGCCCCTTCCTTCCACCAAAAAGAATAAAAATGGACTGCACTCACGATTTCACCTTCACACAGTTTAACCTGAAAAATGGGGTTGCAGCAGCTGACTCCAGGAGCATTTCAGTGAAGGGGGAATATGTTGATTGGGTAGCACTTATCCTGTCTATAAGTGGTCCTTCTGCCTGCCCTATGCACAGTCGATACTGGAAATCCACATAAGCACAGTCTATGAACCAGGTGTTCATCTGACAGCTCTGTCCTGGGGTCAGATTGGCCATGTGTTGATCCCTACAAAAGCAGAACACTTCAGAGGGTTCTTTGAACCAAGAAGTCTTTCTGCAACCAGGAGTCTTTCTGCAACAGACAAAGGAAGGAATAGATCCCACACAGGCAGTGAGGGTCAGTCCCTCAATCCAACATCCTTGAAAGTGTTTGATACATAGGGCACCTTGAAGTGGAGGATCTCCATCCCCCTAGACAGAAGCTAGCAAGGACAAAGACGTGAGCAGTCAGGAAAGCAGAGCAGCCTTCCAAGAAAAGAGAGGTGAACTGCTTTTAAAAAAAAAATAAATAGGCGTATGGTGGGAGAAAGCAATTGCATGTTCTTTCCAGGACCATAAAGAGGAGGGAAAGACCGGGCACAGGGAAGATGAATCAGTGGAAAGTGCAATTCAAACCCTATGGTAATTTATAATTACCTCAGTTATGAATATTCAATTAAAGGCTTTGAAATGCAGTGTAGACAGCAATGAAGAGTTTGGCTTCTCTCCAAGTAGCTGCACTCACACCCAGGACCAGGACAGTCTCGGGAGGGTTTAGTGGAATTAATGGAATTACTAGAATCTCTTCTTCTGGTCAAAAGTTAGTACTCCTGCCTGACATACCAAATTATTCACCATTTAGGTTACTCTTGAGGCACATTTGTAAATGGCAATATTGAGTCCGCTTCACATTCAGTTCAATATTCTCCATTTGACATAACAGCAGACATGACAATAATATGTGGCCTGAGAGTACAGTTAGTAAAATATGAGAATGAATCAGCAGTTTGATTTCTCCCTCTTCGACCTATGCATTTTAACTTGTTGGGTTTCCAGTTTGAGTGTTATTACTATTTAATTAAGGCCATAACTATCTGTGTTCCGGTTCCTGAAAGCCTATTTGGCATAACATTTGAATTAGCAGTAATGAGAAAAATATGCTCTTCAATCATCAAGTTTCTTACCTTGATGAATATCTCTCTGTAGTAAAATATGAAACGAGTTAATATATCTGCCCATTAAAGCCACTTCAGGAGATGACTGAACATATAGGTGGCCTATTAGCTGAAGAGAAATTCAACTTAAGTCCCAAGGAAGAAATACAGATGTATCTAAAAAGTGGATTTATTAGAGCTATTTCTTACAGCTACTCACTAGAAAAGTAGATGTCAGCAAAATTAAGAGTGCTAAAAGTTAGGTAGTTTTCGGGAGTTTGGATCTTGCATAGGAAATGATAGAGAGTCTTATATGTACTTTTGGATCTATGCAAAAATCTGCTTTGAAGGATTTATCTTTGATTGGCTAAAAAGGGCGTGAAAGATCTTCCTAAAGTGTTAAGTCTAGCTCCTTTTTATTTAAGTATGAAGTCTGCTATTTATAAGCATAGCACTTATAAATATACCAATCAGTGTCTTTAAAGTGTTTTTTTTTTTCCTTAGTGGTTGGCTTCATCTGGGTTGTGCTGTTTTGGTTAAGCTCTTGATTTTGTTTTTCTACCCAAACTATTTCCACTGGAAACTTGTCCCAGGATGTGATGACTTAAACATGAAGGAAAAAAAACCCCAGTTTTTCTAATTTCCAGACAAATTTAATCCCAGTCACATATTTTGTTCTTCTGCTAGTTTTACCTCATTGTGTACCAGCAGGATGTATTTATTAGCAGGAATATTATTTTCTCCTTGTCTCTTCTACACTATACAAGGTAGGGCTGTATAAAGCTCTACAATGAGGGCTCTGCAGTCATCTGAATAGTATTTAATTGCATGTGTCCCAGTTTGAGTGTACTTTTTTCTGTTTTTTTTTTTCAAGCACAAAACCGTAACTGAATAAATTATTATAAATGAGGTGTACAAATTCTTTACTGCTACTGGAATAACTTTCCTGGTGCATCCTAGAACCATATTTGCTTTTCCACAGCTGTGCCATGCTGTTAGCTCATACGTCTTGCTCAACCAGTAATGCAGAGATAGGTTCTCCTCAGTTATTTCTAAGTAATAAGCCCACAGCTTAGAGCAGAATTGCATATTACTGGCTCCAAATGACCTTTCATCATAGACTACTTAGAGTGTAATCCCATTTCTATTATTAAAGTTCAAACAGCCTTTCTGAATGATATTCCTATGTTCCTCTGAGCTGCTTACCATGGGAAAACCTTCTTCTCTCTCCTATACTTCTTATCCTTTGCCTCCTTCTTGATGTCTATTAACTATTAGACTATTATTAACTATTTACTCTATTAACTAAATAATCAACTATTATTTATATTATCCACTACAATTTATTATTTTTTTTTACGCAAATATTTTAATTGAATTATTAGAAATTGTTACTTCAAATTCTCTGGTGACTAGAATTACAAATTCAAATATTAACTCTTAATTTTCTCTCAGTATCAAATGGTCCAGGTAAATTGACACTCTTTTATCAAAACAGATTTATCTTTTTCTGACAGTATCTATTCCAGCTATTTTATTAAAAAAATATTTATTTCATCTCTTTTCTGATAATGCTGGTGGGAGTCTAAGGCTGAATGCACTCTTTTGGAAACATACCAGTTAAACTGTAAAGTAAATTGTCGGTATTGCCAAACACTGAAGAACTTATTTCTTGCTGCAATCATAAATTTAAGGATAATGAATAGCAATGCTTTTAGTGTACCTTGAGACTTCTTGTGAAATAAGCAATCTTGCAAAAAGACAGTAGAAAGCAAACATAACCAGTACAGCACTGAAACAACACAAATGCTCTGGAATATTAAAAACTGATATTTCTTAGCTGAGACAAATGAGTTCTGATATCTGTACGTAAATTAAGATTTTTTATATTTTTTTCACCTGGAAGTGTTCAGCTAGGTCAAGACAAGGATATGTCAGCTTTACCACAGCTGCCATTCTCCATCTCATTTAACAGTCAAGAAGTTAAAGAAAAAAAATCTCTGTGTGACTGGCTGATCATTAATTGTGCACACAAACACACACATAAATCCCTTCAAAGCATATTACCTGTAAAAGTAATCTCTTGTTACTCAATGTTACCCAATATGCAGCACATATTAAGAGTAATTATTCATTAGACATATCAGATATCAACTGCTGACAATGTAAGGCTCTTCATTTCAACATAAATTTGCATCAACAGAAACACAAAATATAGAATGTATTTCTATTTTCAAAAGAAATTAACTTTCTGTAATACTCTTTTTGTTGTCACATGACCCTAAAGAATCGTGGGGTTTGCAGGCCTTAAGAATAGAAATTTCTATCTTTGTCTTCAGCTTTCTAACCCATTCGATAGAAAAATGAAACAAACTAATTCGTATATTGGATATCCTGCATAAGAACACTTACTGGCCACACAATTTCCCTACAGCTCTTTGGCAATCTGTTAGATTTCTACGTCTCTCTGACACATCCAGCTTATTTCTGAACAATTCTGTTCTTTAAAGAATAGTTTGAAACCAGCTCCAAATTATCTAAATACTTTAAAAAAAAACAAGATATGTCTCACTGTACTCATGCATTCTTTTTGTTTCTGAGCATTAACAGTTGAACACATAATTGTTAATAGATGATATTTCCATTCAGTTGTTATTATAAATGTTTGGTCAGCACAGAATACATGTGCTCTTCATGTGGGGAACATGTGCTGGCCCCAACATAATGCAGGTATGTTTAGGTGTCTATTTGCAGTCATGCCTTATGGTAGGAATTTTACCAAACCAGACTTGCCTTCCAAGAAAAGGTTTGGTCAAGTGTTGAATACAGCCATCCTTGCAGCCTTGTTTTAGACATTTCATTGGATAGCCACTTCTTTCTGCTTCAGTCTAATAATACATTACATTTCAGCAAAAGAAAGTCAAAACTCATATTTGATACTATCTAATGGGTACATGTATTTCTCAAGTGTCCTTACAGTAGAGGTGTGCGGAGTGCAGGACACCAAAGCAACATCTAATTTCCCTGTTTTACTTTTATTAATAATACTTTCATCTCACTTTTATCAGGAACAATCAGAATGTATATATATATGTCTCTCAAATATAAACAGATGTGTACACTTCCAAAAGCTTGTAATACAATACTGTTAGATTGTCTTCCTCAAAGATGCAGTGTTTTTAAGACTCTTTTGTTTCCTTTGCCTCTTTCTCAGTGCTATAATGCAATCCTCAGTGTTAGAGCACCAGACTTCAAATGAGAGATCTATTCAACACATGTACAGACAAAATAAACGGTTTCCTTAGTAATGGGAACTATGTGAAAGCCTGTGAAACAGCTCTCCCAGTACGTCATTATGTACATGACCATTTCTACCCCCAACTTACTATGTAAAAAATAACTTTACATTTAAAGAAAAATACCTGATGTGCACCACAGTTTTTGGCAGTCAGATTACAAAGGAGAGAAGAAAATTATTCCTAATAGTTTGGGGTTTAATCAGTAAGGATGTTGCATGTTCTAGTGACCTTTTAATTAATTTTCTAGATCTGCAAGTTGTGGGGGGAAAAAAAAAAGTAACTAAACTACTAAGAGCTTCCCTTTGTCACCCATTACACTCCAATAATTTATTGCATTTGATTTAAGCTATCATGAGGTAACCATATTCTGAACACACACTGCATATATCCATGTTTTCTCAAACCACAGTTTGAGAACACTTTTGATGGCACAGGAGAATTATTATGATACTTCTCTTAGTCTCTGAGTAAAAGTAACTAAAAGCAAAATGACATTCTAGTTATAATATTTAGCTTACTGACTCTGTACAGATTTCTAAATTGGCAACGTCACTCTTGCATAAATAATTATGCAACATAATTATGAATAATTATGTTGCATAAATAATCTAGAATTACTATTGCTGTCCAACCTTTTCTAATATTATACTATAATAAAATGTAACAAAAATAGCATTTGTTTAATTTAATCAAAAAAGGTAAGAAATTCAAGTCTGAAGTCCTGCCCTTGAAAAACACTGAGGCTTGCCATATATATCTGAAAAAAAATGAATGTGACATTATCAGGGAAAAAAGGTAAAGTAAATTAAAAAAAATAGTGAGGGAAGGAGGTTCCCTCTCACAGATAACATACTATCTTCCACACTACATAGTGTTAACAGAAAAAGAGTAAAACCGTTTCAGTTAAAAATTCAGTTCAGTCTCCAAAGAAATAAAAACAGATATAAGCAAAGAATTGGAGAATGTACTCTCTATAAGGACAAAGAATTCAAGATTTATCAGGATGAAAATTCTAGGCCTTATATCCAAATCATTACTGCCATCATTTTTTTCATCAACATAGATACAGATTAGCTCAAAGAGTCATGGCACTTAAAGGTATATCTCATGCACACACTGAATGCCATGAGAAACAAGCAGAGCCTTATGAAATCAGCAAAGGCATCTCAGTCTTACAGATCTACCATTGAGAAGATTCCAATAAATTAAATCCAATTACTATAGGATTCAAAAACTGAGATATCACCACAAGTAAGACATAAACATACTGAGCTGAAATCACTTTTAAAATGGAATACATACACTGATCTTGACAACCTCTTTACAAATCCCATACTTCATCCACCTAATCCAGCTGCACATAAGGATTCTCTAGCTGCTTTTCACTATTCTGTCTTCATTAAGATTCCCATTCTGCACAGGGAGGTTGTGGTTGCTATGTGTGACTCACTTCCAGACTTCAGCGGATGCTGGTATGCCAGAGATTCTTGCCTATTAAAATAGAGCCAGGGATGAAAATAAGATGAACTCAGATATCACTCTGAGTTGGACCCAATAGGTATAAAATGTGTTAAGATTTTCAGATCTCAGGCCATTCCTAAGGAAGGCTGACTATAGCTCCAGAATCTATAGGGGTCTATAATGAAGTAATCCACTATAGCTCTTGCCTGGTATCTTGTCCTTTCTGTTCAGTAGAACACAGTTGCCACATGAATAGGTGAATTTTCTGTTAACATGCAAAACCACTTTGATCACTAAGATAAGCATAAGCTTATCACCACTGCTTTCATTCTTCCCCATCAAATGTGATTGAATTTGCCTGTTCTATACAACTCCTTTTACCATGCAGTTCCAGATTTTTCTAGTCAAATAGTACCTGCTACTTACATAGCTTTTAATGAAGTAACTGGTGCCTTGTGTAGATGTGAACTTTTCCATATGAGAAATTCTTTACAATTTCATGGCCTAGGTTTTTTTTCCATCTGTTTCCTCTGTATTCTATCAACACTAACTCCTATATATGATAGAAGAAAATTGTTAGCAGGTAAAGTAATCTGAGCATGGAGCATAACACTTTTCATTATGAAGTACAATTGTATTTAGAAACTTAAAATTCATTGTTGGTTAAAAGTCTTTCATCTTCAAAAAAGACAAAGAACTAGTGCAAGGAATGTTGCTTTTGCTTATCATTGTAAAAATAATTCCACTTCAGAGGGATACACATTAATAAAAATTACTCCTTTTCTCTGTATGGAAACACAGCCCTTAAGAAAAAGTCAGTAGTTGCTATAATATCTAAATATGTGAAAGACAGTGTCAGGCTGACAATATTGCACTGAAAATTATGGCAGAATGGGTTTTTAGTAAAAGGCAGCACTTTTTTCTCGCTTCCAAGCAAATCACATAATGGCAACTGCCTATAATTAATAAGTCAATTAACAAGTTAACTGATGATGCCACAAGGCAGGTTTCTTTAAGTATGAGCAATTCTGGAGCTTTACTCAGATAGGAATACCTCCCCACACCTGACATGGAAAACACACTACGGGTATGCTTTGCAGAAATGGTGAGAATTAATCTGTCAAACACCAACTCCTCTCTTTTGTTTTACTCTAAGAGATACAGAGAAAGTGTAAAGAGATGTCACTCATCCCTCTTCCCCGTAGTTATGGTGCCTCAGAAACAAGTTAGGGGCACATGTAGTCATAAGTGATAAAGCTGTTCAAGAAGTGTCAGCTCTTTTACACTTGGACATAATCTGTATGAATACTCATTTAAAAAGAAGTAATTGCCAATTTCTGATATAAAGTGTGGCATCTTAGAATTTAAATCAAATGCTTGTGGGTTTTTTACTTTAACTGCATAGTATTTCATTTTTTTAACTGCACTTGCTGCATTCTAAACACAACTGTTCTCAGATCCTAAAAATACTAGAAATGGTCATTGTTAATTCCCTGAACCACAAAGCCTACAGGATATCACAGTCCAAGGATGCTCTGCCTTTCCATGCAGTGAAAAAAGGAAAAAGTTTCAATGTCCTCTTCCAATTTTGATAAAAATGCAGACACAGAACCACTGTATTTTAATAGCTAATGTTTTTATGCATTATGTTAATTGTCAATTAAAAACAAATAATTATTTAGTTTATTTTCATGTTCACTCAATAATCGGCTAAAATGCATGCTAAATAAATACCTGGAGTTAGCCTACATTACTTTCATTATCTATTTATCAGTCTATTTTTTTTCTAACCTGATAAGCTATATATATAATTCTGGTGAAATAGATGGCATTGCTATTTGAAAACCAATAAGCAACATAGTGAAATCAGCAGGAAAATAACTTAATGAACCTTAATCATCGTAACTGTATTGGTTATAAAAGATATTTTTCTCCTGCAGATAGTTTGAAAAAAAAATAATTCTTTAGCATTCACTAAATGTAAAAATTCAATAATTTCACTTTATTTTATGAAATAGAATTTTATTATTATATAATAACATTTTAACTAATATGTGAATGTATGCCTATCAAAGAGGTAGTTTAATTGCACATATAGTCTATCATAAGAACTCACTTTCTTTATGCAAGTATACTTTAAGTGATTTAATTATTTAGTCCTCCAATTGCACAGTCCATACAAATGAAACAAATTAAGCACCTCTATAAACTTAATTTCATATGTAAAATCATTGAATATATTTTTGCATTATTCTCATGTTAACTAGAAAGCCAGGTTTTTAATGAATGACACTGAGAGCATGAGGTTAGGGGCAAAACCTGAGAAAGATTTCATGTAGGGCAGTGGTTGTCCCTGCCTACTCCCTTTCCCCGAGATCTTCTGTTTTCCCTTGGTTGAGATAAGAGAAATAGCAGTATTTATCTGTCTTCAACTAAATGTTTTCCTGTTTCTAATTTCGCCCAAACTTTTTGAAATTTTCGTCTCTTTTACTCCACCCACCATCTCACCCCAGTAGCACAGGTTTCCATCTATTGTTTGGGATAGGTGTGATTAAGCACACAGCTGAGATCAGAAAGGAGTTCTGTTTTTCCTGTTGGGGTAGCATGGGAAGTCTTACTTTTCTGTCTCTGGACTGTGCTTCCCTAACACATCCTGAGCATTATCGCATCACACCTGATATGTTGTGTACCAAGGAAGGCTTATCGGTCTGCTTTGGGAAGTTAACAATGGTTTGTATTCGCAGCTCATGGTGGTGAACATTACATACTATCAGAGGCTTCAAGAGCCACCTTGTGGGGGCAAAGGAGAGAAAAGGTTTCACCGATGAGTCCTGAGGCTACCAAAAGGTGATGTGACACATTTCTGGACTGAACTACTCCCTGTCCCGACCCCTGGCAAGAACTGAAAGGTAAACAAAGAGATGTCAGCCCCAGCTGTTTTTGTTAGAAATCTTTAACACACATTCGAAAAAAAATGTAACGCCCATAATAAGAGAACTGGAGAAAAGGAAAGGGTCACTTGGCCTTCCTCCCTCACTCGAGTACCTCACGTATTTGTAGCCTGTCACTTAAATGTCATTGTTTTATATATAAGGCAGTCCTACTTAGTTATATGAAAACTGAACAGCAGACATATTTAAAAAATTTAAAACATCATTTCCTGTACTTGTTGTGCAGGCAGTATTCAGAAATTTGAGGCAGAAGGAAATAAACTGCTTTTATTACAGCCACAACAATGTAAGTACCCGTGAGTCAAACAGGACTGGTTTTGCAAAATTTGCCCTAACCAATTATAGCAAAGTAAAATTTATTCAATAACTTGTCATTACTTTAATTCACTTTTCATAATAAGTGATTTTATGAAGTGTAAAATCATTTTCTTACAGAATAAAAACAAAAATAATGCGGTCCACAATCTCAGACTCAAAGTGAATTGAAATGATATATAGTATTCATAAAATGGTAACCATTTTATAATAGAATTCTGGTGCTATTGCTGTTGCAAAGAGTACATTAATTTACACTGTTTGCTAATCTTCAGAAATTTTTCATACTATTATTAGACAGGACTGTGAGACTTTCTTCAAACAAAGCAGGAGTGTGAAATGAGAACCACATCTCACTTCAATCCACTAGAGGGTGGCCTGCCCCAGTCAGGGCTGTAGTACTGAATTCATGCAAGATATCCCACATTTTCTTCTTTTTGACCTGTTGATAACCAGCCCTTTGTATTTCACCGTTATTCATCTTCTATTTAAAAGTAATTTCTTTTATAGAAAACAGTATATATGCTAAAAAACCCAAACTTTTCCTAACAACATCTATCTCATTTATTGTTTTGTATCTGGGAGAAAGGATGATGTATTTCAGTGTGTACGTCACTTAAATTGAAAAAAACAACTCATAAATTAATTGACAATTTTTAAAACCTTTATAGTTTGTATGCCCTTTGTTCACAGATATAAAACAAATAGGGAAATATTATTTCTTGACCAAGGATTATGGCTCAAAGGAAGAAGGCAGAAAAGAAGGAAGGAAGAAATATGGAGGGGAAATAAAAATCTGTGCAGCCTATTGTTTACATAATTAGATGCCAATAAAAGAGAACATCAAGCAGACAGATTGAAAGAAAATGACTTTTTTTTTAACTAACCCCTTCCTCACTTTATTCTGAATTTTTCTTTTTCAGGAAGACCTATTATTGCTCTTACTTTCTACTGACAAACATATGCAATAAAATTTAATATTTTATAAAATTTGTAAATAGAAATTATGCAAAGTCTTTTACTTCCTTAAGTTAAAAAAAAAAGGTAACAGAACTGGGAGGGAGAGCATTTTTCCTGAATGGTTTCGACATGCAGTATCCTCTGAACTACAGCAGCCTGTGCAGAACTTCAGAGATCTCTAATCAGTTGTTCTAAACAGAGATAAGATCCTTATATATCCTTAAAAAAACTAAACAAATCAAATAATACAAAAAAAAGGCCCCGGAATATAAACCTCCCGAGCTGTTCGGTACAAACACAAAGCATGCCCTGTAACTCCCACAGATCGGAAGAGATATCTGGAAGCATGCAAAGGTTTGTTTCGTGTATCCGTACCCAAAGCAGCAGTGTCACATAACAGACAGCTTCCCACGGCCAACCAGGCTGGCGCAGCCGCGCGTACTACGCGGCATCTGGGCACGCCGAAGCATTGGCTCCTCTCTGGGGAGTGGAAGGGGCTCAGTTATTAATGACCGCTGAGCAGGCAGCACCATGTCAGTGTGACAATCGAGTGGGTGAACGATGCAGCACTAACCACCATGGAAACAAGGAGAAATAAGAGCTAGAGAGCATCTCTCTCTCTCTCCCCCCTCTCTCTTCCCCACTGGATTACGAGACCCAGCCAGGCAGGCAGCAACAGCGCTCTGGCAAACGCTAAGGGACCTCAGCTGGCAGCACAGAGTCTCTCTCATGCTGTAGGATATCAATAGATACATCTCCGTATTATATACAGTTAGACGCATGCACGCACATGGACTCACACACACATACATGTATGTACATCGATTCAGACTCTGGCTTTAATACAAGTATGTGGCTACCTGAACTAAGGAATCAAAATCACCAAGATGCAAGAACTCCTCCAGCTCTGAAACTACTCTTATTATAGGGTAAGTTCCTCTTTATTTTTAATTTTATCCTGACTTTTATTTTAACATATGACCTACCTACCTTCTTTTTGTAAAGTTATTTTCTTAGCATGTTTTCACATTTTACTTTCTGAATGGAAATGCAAATGCAATTTTCTTTTTGTGCCAGAGATATTCTAAATGTGCTTGCGAGAGTATCAGATTTGTGCATTTATTAGCCTGGAAGAACATCAAAGGGCAAAAGATTATAAAGGGAGAATGTTTCCCCTGATGTTTCAGACGCAAAATCAAATTACATAGTTGCTCTGTGTTTTGAAACCAATAAAACAAGATACAGGACAGCCTCCTTTCTTCTCTCCCGTGCTAGGCTTAAGGGAAATGCTGTTTATGTCAGGAACTAAAAACCACTGAGCAGCAAGGCTGAATGAACATATCACAAACAGTTATTGAATTTCTGCCAGCCTACATCTTAAGGATTGTGGCAAATGACTTTGCTTAAAAACATCCCCTTTCCAGTTAGGAGGGACAGTGTGAATGTCTGATTACTGATGCAGCTGGAATGGACGCATTAGGTAAAAAGGATTGCATTAAGCAGAAGAGTTTTAATCTTCTTTGGTAATTAACAGGATCACAGCAGGGTGCCTCTAAAGTATATTTTCATGTAAGGAGCCTGTTCAAATCCATCACTATAACAGCTTTGCCAGTTTTAGTATAGGAAGTCTCAGAACTGTTTGTCTTTGCTTTCCATCTCTTTGTTTTCACATGTCTAGTTGGAGTTTTTGCCCAGCGCTGCTGTTCAGAAAGAGAAAAACCCAACACAGGAGGATAGAGGGGGCAGCGAATGCAGAGGACTAGAAAAAAAAAAGACAGTAATTTTCCATTTAACAAATTTAATCAACATAAAATTCCATGCTAGCACTTCTGTTTCCTAATGTGTTTGTGATTATGCATGTGTATGTCATTTCTTTCACGCAGTATAAGCGTAACTCAGTATCCCTTCAGATGAAAACACATTCAGCATGGATCTGTGATTCATGCATCAGTGAAAGCCAGAGAGAGATTTTACTTTGCACCATGAAAATGAAAGGCTATCTATCTAATCCATACTTCAAAGTGAAAAAAATTCAACCTGCATCTTCCTGCATATTTTTGTTTGCTTTTTAAAGTACTATTTCTGTATTTAGAACAGCTCAGTATTTAGATTATTTCTCCCACTCCTTTTTTCTCTTACCACCCCTTCACTCCTGTAAGCCTTGAAGAACATCATAAACAGTCTGTTCCTTTGCAGCAACACAATTATTTGCTTGTAATTTTAGAGTTACTGTGTTTTCAGAGGCAAACACTGAAACAACCATCAACAGATAGCCAATGGCTGTAATCCTGCCACCTTTCCATAAATGTCAGGAAACAGGTAGCTTAACAATATGTATGGTAAGAAGTCAATTAATTCAGGTGACCTTTGTAAATGGTGACAATAAAGCAGCTCTGACAGTATACCACAGCATTCGATATTCCCTCTGTTAAATGAATGAGCTCAAGAAGAGGTTTTCTTTTCAGAGTACAAAATGAAAGGTATTGAAGCATTAGCTCCTGCTATTGGCAAGCTTGCTTCCTCTCTTTCAGATGGTCTATGAAATCTCTTTAAAGCATGCTGGCTTATTTTATTATGTGAACCACAATCTCTGGTTCAATTAATTAGATATCCAGTTTTCACCCTCATTGCATGGGTATTTTAGTTGTTAAAACAATAATTTTAAGATACTGGTTTGAATTTTTTCCGGAATGTGCTATATGATAAGGAGAGAAAACCCAATCCTGATCTCTTCATACTATATGCAAAGGACTACTCTGATGAAACTTTTTTCTATATCCCATGGTACATGCTCAGCTTTTCTGAATGTCTACCTTTACTCATTTTTAAATGTAAAATTAAGTAAATATGTGTAACTATACAGTAATGCATATTGGGTTTTGCCACATATACTCTAATGCACTACTTTTAAATATTATATTGATATGTCAAAGAGTTTCATAAAAATGTGGTCATTCCAATCATACATGTACAGATAAAATATGCTGTAGATTCATCATCCTGAGTACACAGCATAGGCATTCCTAACCAGCAAAGCAGTCAAAATATACGGTGACTGTATTTTTGGTTAATACTCCCTCAAAGCTCCTGCAATAATGTTGTAGTGTCAGACAATGACTAGCTGATGTTGTTATGGCAACGCCAAAGTACCACCTTTCAGGGTGGTAGATCTGAGCATGAAATCAAAGCACACCTGTTTGAAGGACCCAGAAGTAGGTGAGTATTTCTCTTTTGCACCAGAATTAGACCAGATCAACTAGGCAACATTGCTACCTGTATTGCAGATCAGAAATATCATACATAATCTTTGTTAACGAATCAAGAATGAGTAGTTTATGAAAATACTCACCTGTGATCAATTGTCCCTTGACACTACAGGACAAAATTGTTTGCAAGTGAGAGCGGACTATTTAGCAGTATTGAAGTCACTTTCTTTAACTCTTACCTCTAATCCTTGTATTATTAATGATTCTACAAACAAACCAAAACCTTTGCTGCTTGGTGATAAGTTTAAATGGCTGGTGTTAAATAACTAAATTTTAGAGCATCTAAAGCAACAAAAGAAGATAAGCAGTAGAAAGCAAAGAGTTCCTCAAGATAAGCTGTATATTACTTCTGAAAGAAAAGTCACCACAGTTAAACAATTGAACCTTTTTTGAATTGTAGGTATATGTTTTTAATGAGTTATGGTACCTCAACATTTTTGTTAATTCATATATACCTCCTTCAGATAGTATCATTAAAAGCTGAAGGAAAACAAAACTCTTGAGAGATACTGTCAGAAACTAGCTTAGTAAAACCTTTCATTTTAAATTTCACAAACTCTGCTTATGTTAGTTAATGATATCAACTAACAAAAACTGACAATGAAAAACTAATTTCATACATAGCACTCAAGGAATTATTTTCTGAGGACCAAAAAAGGGACAGCTTCTAAAATGTTTATTTTTATAAGTCTTCAAGCCCTCACACTCCTTTAAAAAGAATATTAATTCTTATTCTAACAATACAACAAGAAATGAAAATCCTTTACTTTACTGAATGGAAAATGCCAGTAGAATTTGAGAAGAAACAGTAGTGACAGATGTCATTAGAAAAGTCATTAAACACATTAGTATTAAGAGAAAAATCAATACTCCTCATTACAACTGTAATGTAACTGTAAGAATGAATTACTGTGCCACTTACTTATTCAACTGACCAGTCCACAAACTGTTAAAGGCTGTTATTGTGAAACATTTTTCATAAAGAACTTTCCTTAATATCTTTGATGCCAAAATTTATTTAAATGAACAGTATGACCTTTGGTGTTATACACAAAAGCTATCAATGACATCACCAATGTTGATGTCATGAACAATAAAATCATATCCTCAGTTGACCTGAACTGATAAAGGTTTAGTAGCACAGCACATGGAGCTATACTCTGCTGTACCAAATAAATATCCAGTATGGATGCCAATAAGATTATTCCACTTTGTGTTCTTTGTGGAGTAGCTGAGTGTGCCACCAGGTCAGAAAGAGTATTATGATGAGGGTAAAATACAAACTAATTCCACAATTTTTGCAATTACCCTCTCCCAACAGGATTTCCAAATCTTTATATATGGAAGATGGTGCTGTATAATCAAACAACCACAATGAATATCAAAGAAATTATAAAAAGATAGTCAACATGCACATTTTCTTCTCTCAGTATTTAAAGACATGTTCTAGACATATGAGAGAATGGAAATATCAGTTGATAGGTAGGTGTGTATTTACCATGCTCTTTTGGTTCTATTTCATGATATCTTAAATTTACAAATTGGTTGGAAGAACACAGATATGCTTCTACCCCTAGTATTCCCAAACCTCCTTACTGGTTTTCTGTGAAGCACAAACAAATGGAAATACATTAAAATGAAGGAAAAATCTAATTTTGTAAACATGAATTTATACAGTGTATCCTTCAAACAATTATCCTTCATTAAGAAATGTATCTTCTTCACAAAAGATTGATCTCAATAACTCTTTCAGTTTTCCTATTCACTGTAACTCCTTGACCACATGCAGTAACACTCTAATTCAAAGGAAATAAGAAATCAGATCTCTGTACTCCCATTATTTCTATTCAGTTTCTGTGTTTCTGGAATTCATTTAAATATCTGCCCCAAATTTAATGGTAGCTTAACTCTACTGACCTCTGAATTAGAGCAGAAAAGAATTTTTGTCTCTTTTCTGCTCTCAACTCCCACAGTCTCAGTCAAACTGAGAAATGCTTTTTGACAACACTGGCACAAAAGAAATCATTTAGCAGTTCCCTTTCCTGCATAAGCATCTGTATTCAGAGGTAAACACTGCAAGCTGAACAAAATGCTTCAGGGAATATGTTTCAAAAGATCCACTGATTATTAGTATTACCTAAAGAGTCGTTTACTGGAGGGTTCTTGTCATGCAAATAATAACCACTCTGAGAGGAAATACTTTAAAGTCTCTGGAACATTTGGTAGAAGAAAGGTAAAAATCTTAAGTTTAGATGTAGCAAAACTTCCCTGGACATTCAGCTACCAGTATGGAAACCAAACCAAAACACCAAAATAAACCAAGAAAAAATAATTTAAAGAAAAAGATTGTTTATATAATTCTTTGTCCAGGGATCATGTGATTTCAGAAATTACCTGTTGAATAAATTTCAGAATAACAAACCAGAATAAACAACAGGTAATGGAACACAGAGTGAAGAGCAAAGTTGTGCACTGAGACATTTTTAAAATCACCAAAGAATAGCCATCATTCTGGATGAGAGAAGATGACTCTCCTAACAGCTTTTACAAAGGCAATGAGATGGTCATACATTACTAGTGCTTTTCTAGTGTGGTCTTGAGACGTTAGAAGAAACCACGGATGACAACCAGTTTGATTAGCTTTGTCATCATGGTGCTATAATAAAATGTCATCCTTATTTGAGACATCATGAGAAATATATCTCTGACTTGTGAGGCACTTAAGTTCAAACATCTAACTTATTCCCTGAATAAGGATAAACACAAATGTTTCCTGCTTTACAACAGTGGCACATCTCTGATGAAAGCAGAGATATATGCACATAGCTATTGATATTATATTTATGTGATTTACTCTGTACCTAAAGTCCGACCAATATCGTTCATCTTGATGGGAATAATTCTCATGTGGAGAGAGTGACTTTTATCAGCGATTTTAGAAAGTGTAAGGATAGCTATAAATTGAAGGACTAAAGACATTTGTTTCTTCACCCCAAGCTCATTCCTGTTGCCAAGTTCTCTCAAGTCCCTGAACTTCCTCTCCCCTCTAGAAAGCAGCTTTCTCTAGAGGTCATGTCAAGCATCAGCAATTTTTGCAGATGACACTTAACAGTGAGCTAATTCACAGAGTTTCCACCAAAATGCAGAATTACCTGATGAGTTCCCCACACCAGCTGGCTCCATGTTGCAGGCCACAGAAGGAGCAGAGAGGCAGGAGAGCCAGCTCCAGACAGGGATCATGTAGGGGCTGAGCCTTACAGAAAAGCCTCTTCCTTATGTAACAAGAGCTCCAAACACACTGCACAATATGGAACATCTCTAAATTTAAACTTCCTCCCTCTCCACTGTAAAAGTGTGTTTCAGAAACAATACAATAAATTCATAAAGAACAATATTTTCTATTATCAATTTTTAAATAAATAAAAAAGCTTTCCGGTATGAAAGAATAAAATTACAGTCCAGTTGTGCTTCATTACCACTGTAGCTTGATGGACATTATCTGCAAAACTCCCATTTAATACCAGTTTATAATATAACAGGGTTACTTACGTTATTTTGTAAGCATAACACTTCAAGTTTATCCTAAAGACATTCAATGCATCACATCTTTTTAAATACATATTTCTTTATACACAAGATGCACAATGTTAACAAAAAGACATCTGAGCCTGTACAGCAGCTATTTCATGACACTCCCAGAACACAATAATTTCACTTCTTATTTATTTTAAATTTATTTGGCTACTTTCTTGCTGGCAAGCTCAAATGCAAGGCTAAAACTCCACAGCAATTGTGAGAAATTGAATGATTAATGACCATTATACCAGTTTACAGAGGTATTCTTATGAGGTGAGAGAAGACAAAATGAGGTAATTGTAAATATAATGATCTATAGAGCTAGACATGTTTGTCTGAATAGCAATTTCACCAAGCACATATAATTCAGGTAACATATTCTTCTGCATGTTGCTATGATATAGATTATCCAGTCATCAATACCATGTCAGACAAACACATTTTTGGTCATTTCATTTTTATTGTGCAATAAGAGACAAAATATTCAGCATATTATTCTAGGGTTACATGCTAAACTCCAAGCTCAAAAAAAAGCGTACAGAAATGTACTCTACATACTAAGAGCAGAAGCTGAGCTGTTGAACTCTTATCTTTCCTGGGCAGAAAGAACACCCAGTCAATCTGTGGAACAGCACAGCACTAGTCCTACATTTGTTACTTCCAAAGACCCAAGAATAATTTGCAGGTTTGGACACATATCATAGAAACCCTTTACTCACTCTGATAGGAAGCAGTCCCCTTAGACGTTAGTGCATAGTGTAATTTTAATAGGATGAACTTACCTTTATATTTCCATGTTGTTATCTGTAAAATAGTACATTTTCATATCTAAACCTGCTATCAAGAACCCATGGTTCAGAACAAGTCCTAGTATACTTGGACCATATGCTCACCACTGCTCTATTTCAGCAGCAGTCAGGAGATGCAATGCATTTGTGTTCACACTGGTACAGATGCTTTCGTGCCTTTAAAGCATAATTAAAGCCAAATACCAGCTTTCATTCTGTAACGGGGATACTTTAATTTTGTAATACACCTTCTGTTACTTATAACCACAAAAAAAAGAAAAATTAAAAGATGCAAAAGGTATATTAAAACAACTTTAACATAGAAATCAAAGAACATCTGATTAATTGCAACTCACACAGTATCTGTATTTTTGCCTCATTAGGCACAGATACTAAGGCATATATATTGCTCTTTCTTGTACCTCTAAAGCTGGTGATACTGTATTGCTGGTAATTTCTAATGTGTTCAAATACCTTCATAAAACCAGTCTAGATCAAAACCATTGTGGGAGCCTCAACTGAAATTGTTATCATTTAATTCTTCTTGATTTTTTGCTAATTGTGTTTGTTTCCACTTTCCCATTAACATTGTTTTAATAGAGTTCTGCGTATAAAGTAATTATAAGAGAACTATCAGATAAAACCAAACAAAACTATTACCATTAAAATTTCCATACTAGACAGAACAATCCAGAAACCTTTCACAGATGGTCTTTAGAATTGCCATCTTTGAGTGTAATTTTACTTCCATTTGTGGTAAATGGCAAAATTCCCACTGATGTCAACAGATGCAGAAGGGATTCATAAATGCTTTTTCTCTTTCCTTTTTGGTATTTTCATCATTTTTCTGACTAGAAATAGAAATTTCATCATGTTGCTTCATTTCTACTCATGCCACAATGTAAAAGACAAAAATAATGCCTTGAGAACCTTTCTCCTTGTTTGGAATAATCCTAATTATTACAAATCTTATAGCCTCTGTATCTAAAACATCTAGATGGAGAACCAAAACTTTCTGAAAAAAAAGATTCCAAAAGGAAGACACCTATATAGCCAGTTAGAAAAAAAGAAAAAAAGAATAACAATCCATATTGCCTAGAAAAGTTGGTTAGGTGGCTTTTCAAGTACTATATTCTGAGAGTATATGGAAACAAATCTAGTTTTCAATGTCTGGTCAAATGGAATTTAATCAAGCAGCACTATTCTGATGCATTCTGGTTTGCCTGTGTGAGGAAATAGTAATATTCAGAAAAAATGAATAGCACATCATCAGTCTTGAGGAGGAGAAGCATATTATTTAATATGCACCTAACCTTGAAATATAACTCACAGACATTAAAATGATGTTTCAAAATGGAAACAAATGGTTGTCACTGTAACTTTTTCCTCCTATTTATAAGTCACTTGTCAGTAGTAAACATTTTTCCATGAAGGACATCAGAGATTACATTGACACTTTATGACCAACGAGAAAAAGGAATAAGATTATGTATAATTTGGAGTTGCCATAATTAATTTATTGTGTAAAAATAAATAAATAAATTTGTATTTCTATGACTACTCAACGAATGAGGAAAGTAAAAACTTTTGTCCAAACATCATGTACATCAAAGATGTATTGTTATTGCTGTCATGAATAGCAGTAAGAAATAAACTTAATTCTCCCAAACATTCAGAAGAAGGACTCACCATAAAACTTAGACATGTACAGGTTAGCCAAACTTTCAAAAATTCTGAGTAAATTTTGTGGACATCTTCTACTCCATCATTAATTGAAAGGTAGATATTTTAATAGAAGTGAAAAAGAGTTCAAGTTCAATGTTAAATTGAAATTTGAAAATGTTCAATTCCATAAAAAAATAAATTTACATTAACATTGTTTAAAAATAATTTTTGCTTCACATGTCAAGTACGGTATTGAATCCTCATGGACCAAAATCGACTATGACCTATGTGAAAAGTGATGGTCAAAGGTCAAGACTATTAAATCCTGCATGGCAAGTAATATGAAACTCTGAAGTTTCATTTTTTACCTTCCATGCGGTGATCTGACATAACAGCTGACTTTGCTTTGAGCAGGAGTTTGGACTAGACACTTCCTGAGGTCCCTTCCAACTTGACTATCCTATGATGCCCTGATCCTCTCAGTAGAGGGGCTTGCTCCTTTGCTAATGTCTTAGGTGACTATCTACAACACCACTATCTTCATCAGAGCCTGCTTTAGGTGCCTTAGTATGACTGCACTGGATGACAAAAACCAATATTCCGGAGGTGAATGGCACTGTCCTGTCTGTCTTGCTATATGTTTTGACTTTAGTTGCTGAGCCGGTGGTTTGGAGTTGAAAATTTTGAGCGCACAGAGAGTCTGATAGAATGTAAGGAGCTATAGAGCAAATAAAATCCCATTTAGTCACAAGGCAATATTTGTGTTGCTGTTACTTACCAAGAGAAGGGTAGTTTGACCACAACACAGCAGGACGACACAAAAAATTGTTTAAATGTCCTCCTGTCTTGTTGTTTGTTTGTGTTTTTTTTTTTTTTAATAACACACTGTATTTATGTTTTGTAGTAGGAGAGGAGAACTATTCCCTGAAACATTACCCTCTTAATTTGTAATCTGTGTATTCCACAGATCTGGGGCTGATGATACAACAGTTTGAGGCTGATGATACAGCCTCAAAAATACATCATTAGCAGTTGTGATTTAGAATTAGCATAATAACAACTTCATGTTAAGCTCTAAACTTTGGCTTTCACTTCCTGGAGTAGTATTTTCCTTCATATAGTGAATATACCTAAACTGTTTTGGTCTTTACATGATATATACATGCAACAAGTTTCCTGATTCTGCTGAGGAATATTGCCAATTTGCAGCTATTATTTGTGCCGAGTTTATAATAGCTATCTCCAATATCAAGATCCATCCAGTAATTACTTCTACCAGAGTAATTTAAGAAACATGAACTGGTCAATTAGCGTCACCTAAATTTTAGAGTACTCATATGCAAATGATTAAATGAACAACATTTTTAGCCCTAATCTTTGAAAAAAGACAGCAATATGTAATGGATGAAAAACTAGAATCATGCTGTAATACTATATGTAACTCATTGAAACTGTGGAGTTTAAATGAGAAAAAAGCTGCACTAAACTCCAGTGTTTGCTCTAACGTTATCAATGGATAATATAATACAGCCCTTTCAGTACTAAGTTTTGAATGTACATAAAATCATTGTCATAAGGTTTATCTAGTACTAAGTTTAGAGGAAGGGTCGGGAAGCCTTTAAAGTATTTTTCTGTTATTGGAAACCATATTATGCAGACAGTTTGTATTTCTGTTCTTTAGCATGAGTAAAAGCTATAGTTTGATAATGTTTTTAAAGAAAAATATTTCTGACAAAAAATATATTGCTGATGTTAATCACTGTTATCAACTCTAAATCAATATTCCAACACAAGCATACTCTAAACTCAAAAGCATAATGGACAAAGAAGCTTTAGAAGTACCAAACATTTCATCAAAGTAATACCATCAGAGTATTATATACTATTTCTTAGCTATGACCTTCACATTTGCCTGACAAAGTCTGCAAGTTGCCATTCACTGGGGTGAAGTATTTGAATATAAGTAACACCAAAATGTTAATCATACCTTATAAATTTTTTTCCTCTTATAAAAGGGATTAATTTCTCATTATAAAACAACTTGCAGAATTAATTACCAAACATATTCCAAACAAGAACAAAAACTTTGCCTTAATAAGAACTCCTGTTCAGGCCCTAAGCTGGACTCGTGTGAACAACAAAATCTCATCTTTCTAAATGGCTGCTGGCTTTTTACTCAGACACTCTTATTTAAGAGATATGCTTAATGGAATTTGACCAATTACAGGAAATCATATTTAAGTGCAAAGGACAACTTTTAAAATTTCATTTCATTTCTTCTTACATGACCTGATAAATGACACACAGAGAACATGACCAGCAGTTAGAGCAACCCCAGCTATATCTTATTGACAGTAAGTATAGATAGTTTGACAGCAAAAAAAACAGTTTAAGCTTAGTAGCTGAATGCTTAAATGACTTCCTGAGCCATGCAAAATACAAGTATATGGGAGATTCAAGGTAAAAGCTGAAGCAGATCTAATTCATTGTTATGTAAATACTATAGAGGGAAACCATAAAGAACAAACTGAGAATATGAGACTCTATATGATACTGCTTTCTGCACCACCAATTTACATGTATTTTATTCTTGTACTTTTTCTGCAAAATGCAAAAAAAAATGGTTACCCTAGCAACTGCCACATGTTACTCAGTTTATTTCTGAGATAGAGAGCAGCCTATAAAAGAATAATACTGTGGACTTTTATCAGGATCTCTCAGCACCATAGAGAATTGGGAACTAAGTGTCACAGCATGTCAATGTTATTTTCTCAAAATTTTAAGATGGCATATTAAAGAAAGAGCAGCTGTATATATTTTGCAACCTCATTTTCTTTATTGCTTTATGTGTAAATTAAAAACAAAGATCAGGACTTGTATGGAGAAAAATGTATATTCTGTCCAACCTGACAGTTGTTTTCTGCATTCTCTTTTTATTACAGTTCTAGTAGACTTCTGTATTAAAAAAAGTAAATCTTTCAAAACATATTTAATGATGTAGGAGACATCATCATCCAAAGTATAATCATAGAGTAGATATCCAATCTCATCATCTTTCAAAGGTTAAGGTTTACTCCAAAATAAGAATTAAAGCATTTCACAGTTAATCACCTACCCTCCCTCCACAAAATGAAATTAAATCTTTGTTATGTGCCTAGGCCCTGTGTAACTTATGAGGAGATGTATTGCAAAAGTAGTACAAAACAACAAGCACATTTAAACAGGAGCCAACTGAAGTCAGCCCTGAATGAGCACACCTTAAGGAAAACTCTGTCATTCTTTTGCTTTTGAAGTTTGGAAAGAGGCTTCTCTGTCCACCTAAGATCCTCAGGTCCTAAAGACAGACCATTTTCTGACTTGTCAGCACAGGAATCAAGACAGGACTCAGTTTATAGTTTATAGATCAAGTTAGGAGTCTTAAGGGTATTTTTTTCCCCATCTCCCAGTGCATTTTTTTTCCTATGGTTTTGGAGAAAACAGAGGAAAAGCCTTGGTTAAATCCTGACTCCTCATTCAGATAATAAATATATTTCTAAATTTGTACTTGAAACAGAATAATGCAAGATTAAAAAGTCTTTGAATTTATATAAGCATTTGTATGTTTGAATATTTTTCCTGCTAGCTATTTTCACAAGCTCTAGCCAGTAAATGCTGCTCTATTTTACTTGTCTCTACTGATTTGTTCTGTATCATCATGTACCTCAGGAAAGAATACAAAAGCTGAGGAACAGCTCAACAGAAGAAAACATGCTCAGATACATTTTTTTTCTGCAGTTATTAGGGATAGGGATTTTGTAAAGCTTAGGAAGAACGACATTTGGCTATATCAGTGAATTATAGTATTAGATTGACATGGAAAACAACAGCATTTCTGTAAGTCCTTAAGAGGTTAGAAGTTTTGAACAGGTCTAATAGCATAGAAACCTGTTGGTTTGTGACAGTAAACTAATGAAGACTAATTATGTAGTTAGGCTTTGGGAAAAATTCAAGCCAGAAGTGCCTCAGACATTAACAAAGGCTTATGGCTGTGAATCAGACTAAAATTAACACACTATTATAATATATACCACGTATACCTATGTATGTTGGGCAGTCCTAATGCTAAAAGCACACACTTCCCTTTGGAAGCACATGTACTTAAAAAAAACAATATTAAAGATTGATAAAAGTGAACACAATAAATTCAGGTGCAGTGCTAGGCTAGTCCAGAACACACACACCCCCATACAAATAAGTGATTATATACTTATCTTATTAGATAAATTAATTTATCTTCAGTAATACATAAAATAAATTATTCTTTTGATGTTCAGTTTAATCAAACCACAGAAACAGAATAGCAGGGAACATATAAACAGACTTTTTTTGCATTCCCTTGGGGCACAATATAGAGTAATCAATTGTAAATTAATTGGTGTAGATTTGTTTTGCATAGCATAGAAAGGCAAAACATTAATTCAGAATCATTTGCTTAATGGCATTTCTAATATGTTATGCATGTATTCAGCCTAGTTCTTTATAGTGAGATGCAAAACAATTACCAAGGATGTAAATACCAATAAACTGTAATCTACATCTCTATTTAATAAGTAAAACTAAAGTCAAAATACAGGATAATCTTTAACTTTTACCAAGGAATATTCAGAGTAGTTATTTGAGTGTATCAAAGCCTTCATCAATTAATGAGACCTTATAATTCTTTTATTACATTTAGATGCACAGACAGCACAGAGGCTGCATGCTGTACAATCTATGTGCGTGTAAACATTCAAGTTGGTGATATTTCTCCATATGTTACTTACTTGAGTTTTCATATAAATTTTATATATGCTCTAGAGAACAATTTCAATAGAAATCATTATTTGTTTCTTAATATGTCTAGAAATCATTCTTTTTATTTTTCAACATAATCCTGCTTGTGGTATGTCTTCTATTGGTATAGACAGATAAAATAAATATATGAGAGAGACAGAAATAGAAAAACTTTTAAAAAGTCACTCTATGGTTAAAGTCCCCAGACACGTCTTCAAGGGAAAGCTCAAGCACACAAAGTAATAAAAGAAAAATCTGTGTAAAAATAACAAGCATATCACATTTTACTGGCCTTAAGAAAACTATTTTTTAATTGGTGACTTGACTTACTGACTATGAGATTCAATAAATGCCATTCTTGCTCTGATTAAATGTCAAGGCCATAGACATGTACTTTCAAAGTGATTGAGTAATAATTTGGTTTGTATAAGGAACATTCCAGGTGATTTATCTGCACAATATTTTTCTATTCTTATCATTGGAACTTCACAAACTAGTGTTTTAAACTGTAGCTTTTTTATTATTGCTTTGGTTTAATAAAATTTCATTTTTAATTTTAACAATAGAAGCAACATAATGAAAACTTAACGTGCTTGTGCCTAGATCTCTGTTAGTATGCAGAGGAAGGAACATCCAGAAATCTTATTGCTTATATAGAACAGAGTGGCTTGTGATGATTTTCACTTTTGATATCATAGATGAGATTTGAGAACCCCATATTCTAGTTCCTATCTACAAATCCACCATTTCCAGAGCCAGAGGCATTGTAGGTCAAAGGGGTTATCTTAGAAAGAAAAGATTTTTGTGACTCTGTATCAGTCTAAGCTCCAGAGGCACTCTAGGCCCATGTGGTTATCTTAGAAAATGAAGCTCATCACCACTCTGTTCTATAATCTATGCCTAACCAGACACAATTGAGCCCTTAGGAATTAATAGACTTTTCTAAGTGGCATAAAAAGCATCTCTCAGCAGAAAAATATACCACTGTGCACTGGACCTTCTGTTCAAGTTCTTAGCATATAAGAATTCAGGAAATGGACTACGAGTATTTTTAGAAGTATTTCTAGCATATTTTAAATTTATGTCTATAACATAGGAAGATAAACCTGAGGAAAAAGGGGAAAAAATATATACAAAGTTACTGTAAAATTCTGAATGATGTTTCAGGACAATAATTGCATCTTTCTTTTCCTTTTCAAACTTGTTTGTATGAATAATCTGTGTTCACATAAAAAGCTGTGCAAAATGAATTTTGGGTCTATAACAATTGTTCAGTTGCAAAGCAAATTCTGATTTGGATTCAATAAAATTCATAAGCAATAGTTTATGAGAATTGATCTATTCACTTAGAAAGTAGCTTGAACAGAAAATATTACAGAGTAAACAGTAAACTCAGAATATCAAACAAATATGAATTATTGTATTTATTCAAATTACTTAAATGAAAAAAAAAATAAAAAAGAATGTGCAGATAAATTCTCCAATTCAGAAGTAGTAATTGAAATCTAATACATGTGACAGCACACCGCAGAGAGTAAGAAACATTGATAACCCAGAGAGGCATGAAGCTTAGGCTAGAATTTGAGACCTTTCAGACTAAGTGTGATAAAAGTTGAGCTCTTGTAGCAGGCTGATGACATAGTAATTGCTGATTTCACCTCTCTCTTTTGGGCCTGGAAAGGGCTGAGAAGTCTAATTCTTACCACATGGGTCCCCAAAGACCCATTAGACAGATAACCTTAGCCTGAGAAAAAAGAAAAAACCAAACTCTCAAAGGACAAAGGAATGATTTTTTTTTTTTCCTGATGAATGCTAGGATTCACTGAATAGCACAGAAGTAGAATTAAGTT
>VWZY01009796.1:455843-488779 GCA_013399075.1 Chloroceryle aenea
CTGCCGACGCGTTGGGGGGGAGGGGGGGTGGGGGGGGGGGGGGGGGGGGAGATATTCCTATAGCTTTCAGAATAAGCCAAAATTTTACTATCATGTTAGCACTTTAAATTGTGCTCAGAATTCTAGCCATCAGGAAGATAACAAATTCCTTAAAATTCCACAGCTATTTTACAAAGCTAAGCTGAGTTGACCAAACTAAAAATAAAAGACAAATAGTAATTCTGAAGAGTTTGATGACTGTTACCAAATACTTTTACTTTAAACTCTGAAGCTGACTGTCAGGAAGAATATGAGTTCTATATATCAGCATCCCTCAAGTCAGGATGTGCAAGGCTGGGAGCTATAGATAGGGCTACCTTTAATTGATTTCCAATCAAGATCAAAGTATTCTGAATATTTTCCAGTCACAAAATTCAATGAGACAACAATTAACCTCATCTGGATTCTAAGACATGCCCAAACTGCAGAATACTCTATTTGTATCCTCCTTATGGAGGATCCATATCCTCCTGTGGCTAATCTTTGTAACTTTATTTTTAACTCTACTGACAATGTCTATTTTATGAAGAAATAGAGTGGTATTGCAACAAGTGTCATGCCCTCATTAATATTGTCACATCAGACAGAAGTTATTGAAATCTGATAATAATTTTGAATGTAAAAAAATATTTCACAAAAAACTGTATTACAGTAGCTGTAGCTTTAAAAGTGTGTTGCCCAATAGAGCCAAATAATTACCTTCATTTTTCTTGTACCTATTTGTAAAATCCATCTAACCCTGCAACATCCTTTCAATTACATGTAGAATGGAAGCCTAACTCTTCTAAACATTAAAATATCAAACTAACATGTGTAGCCTCTGGAATTAAGGATTTTCTCCAGTGAAACAAATTCTGTTTCATGCTTCTTAGCTACTGATATTTTTAAAAGAGAAAGCAATTAAAACCATAGTGAAAAAGTCTTCAGGAGTGATTTTTGTATTAAAAAAAATGATAGAGTAGCAGTAAGATAGGAATAAGCCTGTTCCGAAACAATCTGCCTAAACTAATTACCAAAGTAATGAAAGCTAATCATTTCAAACCTTAATAACAGCTTGAAAAATGTGCTATTTCACAATTAAGCAAATGAATCAGAAAAATTTTTTTTACTAGAATGTGTAAATTTATCTTTCCATTAGATTTCAAGGATCACATTTGTATATAATCTACTATTTTATTTAGACAGTAAAGCAAAATAAATAAAAAGAAATCTTCCCATTAACCACAAATAGCTAGTGGGTTGTAAGGTTCTTTCACTTTCTACAAGTTCAGAGGTGAAAAATGCCTCTCTCTCCTTAACAGTTCTAGAGTCCATACATAGGGAAGAAGTATTTGGGGGCATCAAGAGAAGAATTTATGCTTTAACAGAATAGAATTCCTACTTCTCTGACACAGTCACAAAGGTGAGTTCCTATAATGATTTCTGAAAGAATTAAACCCCTGAAAATAGCTTGGAAGACCAGAAAGAGGAACAAATCAAGCCTCTTTCACCTTTACATTTCCTAGGTTACCAGTTTTATTCAGCTCACAACTGAAAAAAAACAACTGAGTGCTTATCAGCTGTACATAGTTAATAGTTAACATTTTGATCTGCAAACATTACATGAGCATTGCCTCTACCCAAAACATCCTTGATATCTTCTTATTAGATCATCATCATGGATAGTGATGAGGAAATGTTTGCACCATTCCGATGGAGATATATTCAAAAGATCTGTTAACAGATCTTGTTCACAGCAGAACAACATTTCAAAGTAGGAGTTCCCTTCACAAAAAAAAAGGGTTTGCTAATAGACCAAGCTCCTAATAACACAACTTGTTTGATCTGTTGTGAAACCTTTTTGAAATGGCACAGATCACTATATGATCACTCCATCATCCTTGAAAGGTCGTGGAGAGCAGGAGAGGTGCCTGAGGACTGAAAGGAAAGCCAGTGTCATTCCAGTATTCAAAAAGGGAATGAGGGAGGAACTTGGGGAACTACAGGCCAGTCACCCTCAACTCCATTTCTGGAAAGGTGATGGAACAGCTTATTCTGAAGGTCATGTCTAAGCATGTGGAGGAAAAGAAGGTTATCAGAAGTGATCAATATGGATTCAACAAGGGGAAATCATGCTTGATCAATCTGATAGCTTCTGTGATGACATGACTGGTTGGGTAGATGAGGGGGAGCAGTAGATGTCTACCTCAACTTCAAGGCTTTTGACACTGTCTCTCACAACCTTCTCAAAGGCAAGATTAGGAAGCATGGTCTAGATGAGTGGACAGTGAGGTGGACTGAGAATTGGCTGAAAGACAGCACTCAGCTGATTGCGATTGGCAGTGAAATCTAATTGGAGCCCTCTAGCTAGCAGTGTTCCCCACAGGTCAGTACTAGTCTTGTTCAGCATATTCATCAATGATCTGGATGAAGGGATAGGGTGTAGCCTTAGGAAGTTTGCTCATGATACAAAACAGAGGAGTAGCTGACACACCCGAAGTCTGTGCTGCCATTCAGCAAGACTTGGACAGGTTAGAGAGTTGGGAAGAGAGGAATCTTCATTGATCAGCAAGAGGAAGTGTAGGGTCCTGATACTAGAGAGGAATAACAAACACCATGCACCAGTACAGCTTAGGGGATGACATGCTGGAAGGCAGATCCGTGGAGAAGAACATGGGAGTCCTGATGGACAACAGGTTAACCATGAGCCAGGAATGTGCCCATGCAGCCAAGGCGGCCAATGGTATGCTGGGATGCATTAAAAGTGTGGCCAGAAGGTTGAATGAGGTCATCCTCCCTCTTTACTCTACCTTAGTAAGGTTGCATCTGGAGTACTGTGTCCAATTCTGGGTTCCCTAGTTCAAGAGACAGAAAACTATTGGATAGCATCCAGCAGAGGGCTGTGAAGATGATTAGGGGACTGAAGTATATCCCTTATGAGGAAAGGCTGAGAGACTGTTTAGCCTTGACAAGACTGAGGGGGTATCTTATCAATGCTTAATAATATTTAATGGGTGGGTGTCGAGTGAATGGGGCCAGACTATTCTCAGTACCGCTGAGAGACAGGACAAGAGGTAACAGGGCACAACCTAGAGCACAGGAAGTTCCATCTGAACTTTCCTCTGAGGGTGACAGAGCACTGAAAGAGGCTGTCCAGAGAGGTTGTGGAGTCTTCTCTGAAGATATTCAAAACCCGCCCTGGACATGTTCCTGTGCAACCTGCTTTGGGTGACCCCGCTTTAGTAGGGGAGGTTGGACTAGAGGTCCCTTCCTACCCCTATTATTCTGTGATTCTATGACAATTTTCAAAGGTATGCCATGCTTTGCTTTATCTTCATCAGTATATAACTGCAGTCTTCCACTTCTATTTCTTTCAAGGTAATGTTAGGTTTTTGTAACTAAATATCTATGTCTCCATCTGCAGTAGATTCACCATCTTTCATTCAAATGTTAGACTAGTGAATATTGGGGGGTTTTGTGTCTAGATGACTTTATAAACCAAAAGGACATTAAAAAGGATTTACATATCCTGACTGTAGAGAACTCGCCTCAAGAATTCCTCAGTATTTTTTTCAAGATAGACTTTTATTAATGTCCTAAAAATGTTTTAAAAGACAACCTTGAAGAATAATCACTTGTAGAAAAAGAACATATAAACAGCAAGCTCATTTTTAACTTATCTATTATCATTCAATTCTTATGTTTAGCAGCAACATGGGAAATATAATTAAACTAAACCTCAATTTTCAAGCCAAATATTTTTATATCCTTCAGGGTATTTCCCTTCCTGCTTGTAATGCAAGTCTTGCTCAATCCCAAATGCCTGCTCCTGAAAGATTGCCAAACAAAGCTATTTCACCTCATAACTGCTATAAGTTTCTACTCATTACTTCTATAACTTTCAAATGCTACTTCATCTTCCCTGGGTGTGTCTCACACTATCTCTCATGAATGACAGGAGAGAGCATTCTGTCACCTTGAGGGAAATGTTCTCAGAACTTTTCAAGTTCTCAACCATTCAGATATGTTGCTTTGACTATTAGTTTAATTCCAGAATAATCTCAACCTTTAACCAACTGAAAGTTACCATATGGCACAGGAGATTTAGAACTAGAATTTCAGAACTATATCTCCACAAACAGTAGTGGAAACTGAACCTGATTGGTCAGCATTTGTAAGTATAGGTGTTAGAACACTCACACTGTTCAGCACTCCCCGTTCCAAATGAAAAAAAGTTAAATTTGGATTTACTTTCAAAATTTGCATTTCCCACATAAAATAGGATACCATGATAAGGGCGGTTTTAATGCACATTAACACAAATTTAACAACTGCTATGGATTTTGAACTTCAAATGCTTTCCATGCCTTGTTTTCTTTGTATTAAGAATGTTAAAGCAATTTAAGGTGACATTTCCATGCTCATTAACAGAGGACACAGAGTCATTTGCAAGAAGACAGACAGGTGGTTCATAATTTTAATCATTATAATACTGAGCGAGATGACAACTATTGCCTGAGGAAGGATAATTATATTATAAGAAACTTAAACTATATATTCAGCTCACATTTATAAGAGAAAAAGCCACACACCAAAGTTAAATTATCCTTGTTTACCTGTTTAAATTGTGGTAAACCATATTAAACCTCAATGCACTTTTATTGATATTGCTTTGTGCATTGCATCAGCTAACTTTATTAAGTGAACTGACTATTTGCCTTCAAAAGAATCTACACTACCTTTTATACACTCCTGCAAGAAAGTAGTTACTTAGATTTTTAGAGAAACACCTGAATGCAACCTGAATCTTTTTTGCAATAGTGAATCAAATGCTCTTGAGATGCTGTCTGTCTGGTTTAAACATACTAGCTGAGGAAGAACCAGTTAAGAAGTAACTCAACCCTTACAAATATCAGCTCATGAGTCCTCTTCTTTAAACTCTTCCATGGTATATATGTACTTTCCTTTTCTGAACTGCAGAAACATGTATAGCTTTAAATATTGTAAATTCTGTGGATTACTTCAAAGAAACTAAGACAACTTTGCTATCCCTGCTGCATTTGTTTCTTGTTGAGAACAGCAGGAAATTCTAAAACCCCAAGAGCAATTTCTGAAGGTGTTATTGAATTATCCATGTATCTCTTTTCCTTATCATTCTGCCCTTATGTTTATGCTTCTTTCTACTACATTATGGGATGTGCTCTAGACCTTATAATATGTATCCAGAAATCTTATTTTCTTCACAAGTATTTATATAGGACGCAAAGCCTTATGTTTGCCTGTTATGTTTTTCTCATACATAAATTGGTCTGAAAATTAACTTGAGTAAGCAAGCATACCATGTCTTTCTCCTTACTTTTGATACTCTCTCTGACATCTTCCAGCTCTGAAGCAGAAATTACCTCTAGACCCTGAAAGCATAAGTCGTCATTTCATACTATTGAAATGATACACTATTGAAATATCTATCTTTCTTTACATATTCAAGTTTGGTTTACTGCAGGAAAAGAGAACCATGCCATTATCTGAAAGCAAAAGGATGAAATCAGACTTAAAAATAAATGTCTTATAATAAAAAAGCAGGTTGCTTTGACTTAACTTTATCATTATTACAAAATTATGTTAAATCTGTCTTTGGAAGGACAAACTGGAACTGGAAGAACAATTTGAAATGGTACATCTAACCCATCTCAACACTAGTGATGAGAGGAATTGTTCATTTTATCTTTCCATAATCACCACTAACAGGTTCTTCTCAGAATCTTAATTCAAGCTTACCTTTTGCTGAGTTTGAGGAGCCCTTTTCCTAGACCAAGATGCATTTCATTGCACAAATACATCTGTACATCCTTAACATTCTTATAATATGTGAGGCAATGTTCCTATGTGTCTTTCCATAGGCACCTACAGCAGATATGTCTATCCATAGTCTTGGAATCAAAAGTAGGAATCACAATAAAGTGACAGAGAAATTATGCTTGTCAATGGAAATTTATTGCAAGCTTTGCACTAAATTTAGTGCAGTGATCACAATCTGGTTGATTGAGTCAAATACTTGAACAGTAAATACTGGTCAAAATTCTCTGGGAGATCAGAACATTCATTTTAACACTGCTGTCAGATTTGGCATCCTAAATGCAGAAATGTGATGTAAAAGGATGATAGATGCTGGAGACCTAAGAAAGAAATACAAAATCAAAATGTGGCTATATCATGTAAGTTTCATAATCAAAATAAACCTGTTCAGTGACATGCTATTAGTCAAATCATCTAACATTAAGGAATTGAGTAAACACAAAACTGTATTTTAACGTACTAGGAGATACTAGGACTGTACATTGAAAAAAATTTAGTACGGAAGGTGGTTATGAATCTATACATGCTGGAGAGGTAAAAGTGGTTAAAATAAATTTGCAGTTTTGAAAGGAAAAGAAAGCAGTTGATAGAGATTTCAGTTGCTGGTTGAGGAACTATATGATTATTTATCTGTAGTGCCACACACAGTAGAGGGATACTGTACTTCACTGTAAGTGTTGCTATTTATTTACCCTCTTTTTTCTGATCTTATTTTAAAAAACAAGTCATAAAGAGAAAATAAGGTCAACATTTCTATTTTTTCTCTTCTGGAGAAATAAGAAATGAACCATGATAATCCTATAGGGTGGATTAGAGATGAGGAATGGGTCATAAAAGCACAAAAACCAGTAATTTCAGATCTAAAAATAACATTAGATTTGCAAAACATATTAAAAAAAATCTTAAAATGTAATGTTATTAATGAGATGCTCAGCTGAGCAAAAAACCTGTAATTAAAACTAAATACAAAACAAAACACTTTCTGCAATCAGAAATGACAGTATCTCTATGAGCTGGTAATTTCCGAGTATGCATAAATCACTCCAACTGATATAAAACATAGCAGAAAACATAACTTTTATTCCCTATTCTTTACAATAATATTCTGCTTTATGCATTGTCAGGTTTTGCATCCTGAAATTGTTTTCTCATCAATCCATTCCCTGAACTGCCTCAAGCAAGATTTAAAAAAATTATCCATTTCTGTTGAACAATACATTGTGAACCAAATTCCCCCAGTGGCTCAGTATGAAAGTAATCATCCAATATATTCACAATTATGAAGTTACAGTAATTCAGGCTAATTTAGTAAGAAAATTCACAACATAGAAAATACCACCTAATACAATACTGACACCTCAAAACTAAGTTATTATTTTGGGTTTTAGTAAGGAAATTCTGTTTATTGTAATGACAAGCAATAAATTTTAGCCCTTCATGAATTTCAAAATACATTCCATTTAATATAAGTACACATCAACTGCTTGCTGCGATTGTAGCTGCATGTTCCTTATATAGCTGCATTCATTAAGCCCTTTTATATCTTTAGATTATTGCAGTGGATAATCAATACAGTGCACACTGGAAATGGTTTTTATTTTTTTTCATTATTGTAAGGGCACTTACATTGATGTGATGATTTTCCAAAACAAATCATAAATATACCAAAAGGTAAGAGGTGACTTCACTAAACATTAAGAGTGTACCATTACAGACTGACAATTTAAATTCATTTAGTTCTTTCAAGCCTAAATCTTGAAAATTACAGAACAGATATTGTATCTCTTAAAATTATCATGTTGATTATTACGTTAGTTTTATTACAGCAACCTTTTCCCCATAATAAATTAAAAAAAAAATCAATTAATTAATTCCCAAGTATAGGCACTATCTTTGCCTGTCTTTATTACAATTACCTGAACACACCTGTTTCTATGTTTTAAGAATGTTTAATATTTATATTTTAAGAGCCATAAAGGAAAAAACCAAACCAAAACAAGACAAAACACACAAACCACAAAATGCAGATTTTGCCAATGGCTCTGCTAGAATTTGGCTAGGCATTTTTATTAGACAACTGTACTACAGAAGCCCAAAATTGGTATGGTAGCTTTCTCGAAAACCAAGCCAAAACTGGTCTCTCCCATCTTGAGTTCTGGCCATCTGCTTGAAGCATCTGGTAACTTGGTACATTCACCCACATCCAGAACGTGACTGCTCTCTTGCCAACTATGTGCCTAGGTAACTGCCAATATGCGCTTCTCTGCTACTAACATGACAACTGTCAAAAAGAAGATGAACATGAACGAATAAATCTAAATTAAAATAACACATCACTTTCCCAAGTTACAGCAGTAATTTTTTCACATAATTGCTTGATAAAGGCATTGATAAATAATCACACAGTGAAACCTTTCTAAGGTTAAGAACTATAAGAAAGATAACAAAGATCTAATTACTTTGAAAAGTTATTTTGGACCTTTGATCCTTGCTATTTTCTCTGACAACTAGAAAATGCATATGTGCAGTTATTTAAAAGTAGAATTATCAATTTTTTAATATATCAGAATTATACACAGTATCTGATTTAAGAAGAGGAAATAAAATAAGAAATCAGAATCTTTTCACAGCTTCTTTTACAATTAATCTAAATATATAAAATTATTAGATATAGTCTAACTGCCACACATTAAAAATTTTGCAAGAATATTTGGAATGCACTATTAGAAATTAGAACATAAATGACAGATTGGAACACAAATGGTAAAGAAATGTGCAACTTCCACTGACATTCATCCTGTCATGTAAATGTAATTTTCTAACATCTCTGCTCACTCAAAAAGAACACCTAAAAATTATTTTGCGCACTTTGTATTAGGAGAAGTAAAAAGAATGAAGTAACTGTAATTATTGAAATGATTAATTTCTTTACCAAGTATCATCAAACTAACCTTTTGTATTCTTTTGCCATGACATTTGTGAAAAGGTCAGATGTATTCAATGGATAGGGAGTGTGTGATTAGAAGTTAAAAGCATATGAGAGAGAGACCCGCAGACTAATCTAAAATCAAAGCCTAGAAAAGTGATCATAGATCATGATAGTAAACTACTACACTATGATTAGAGGAAAAGAATAAACTCAGGGATATTTGTGGATTATCATAGTGCCTTCTGGGTTTTTTTCTTGCCCTGTCTGAATCATCAATTATCCTTCTTCCTGTATTTAAATTTTAAGGTCCATGAAGTAAAGCCCACAGTTGTGATTTTTTGCAGTGTACAAGACAGCATGGACCTTATCCATCACCATGATGGATAAATTCATGCATAATCCTGCTGCTGCTACAAAACTAATAAAAGTAAAAAACCACTAAAATATTTACTATTTCTATAAAGTGCCGTGATTACAAATAATGAAGATTTTATTTCACATGCAGGTGGTCTCATAGTTATCTGTCACTCCATGATCAGTAATGATAATTCAGTTTAAAATAGGTTAAGAAAAAGTGCTGTATCTTTTCCATTCTCCCATTTTTAAAAGAATGTTTCACCAAATGTTTGTTTAAGTCCATTCAACAGTTATTCTAATATAACATATATAAAAAATTGTCACACACCGTATGTAAATATGCCTTTGGCCTCTATCTTATTTGTTTGTTTTCATCACATCTATTTTAAACACTGTATTTTCAAAGTTTTAAGATCTATTGTATTGCAGTGCTTTGCAAAATAATGTAATTTTTGATTAATACAAGAAATAGAACTACAGAAAGTTCTTCATTAATTGTCCAATGTGACAATTCCTCTGATATCTGTTGTATTTCACTGAGATAAACAAGAGCACAAGGATAGTATATACATGATGTCCATGGATATAAAGAACTTTTAATGATGTATAAAATTCTGTAATTATCTAAGGTGTGAGAATTTGTCCTCTTTTACAGTTGTATTAAACATTTTAAGCTTGTGGTTTTCCCTTAGGCAAATTTATTCCAGGCAAGGAAAAAAATGAAAAGGAGGTGTAAGAAGTTCACAAAACTATTAGAAACACATATGCCGAACTAATTATTCTGATACTACAACTTGCTTCTAGGGGTAAATACAACTAGCTTTGCCATTTACTTTATATCTTGCACTTAATGCTATTCATGGCCAGCCTAAAGTTCTAAATATCAATCACTATAAAAAAAAAAAAGGAAATTAGATTTCCAAAATTAGTCAATATCCCAACTGAAAGCCCTTGTCAAATTTTTCAAACATGTCCAAGTATTTCAGATACTTACTTTTGAGTTTTTCAGCCTAAGAGTCTAAATGTCCAATTGTCATCCGATACTTTCAGCTGCCCAAGTTGAACACCTCAGAACCGAGATTATCAGATAAACACTAATTTCCAAAAATCCAGAGAGTGGAATGAAAGCAAGTCTACATATGCTAACAGAAATTCTTTGCATTTTTACAAAGCTTATATAATTTCCAGCAACTGTATTGAAGCAGCTAGTAAAGCTTACCTCTAGAAATATTTCAAGACTGATTCTGTTATGAAAATCTATTATATTATCTTTTTTGTTCTTTAACCTGGACTTGTACTCCTGCCTCAGTCACAAGCTTTCTGTACATATTTCAACTTAAGTTTTTACAGAGGGGAAAAAAAAACCAAAACCCACAAGACTTTTGTGCCAGTTGTTGAAATATGTCAAAAATACAAATCGTTGCATCTATCAATTACGGTGTAATAAAAAAGATCCTCAAGAAAACACATTTTTAAATTTTGATCATAGAACAAACAAGGAAATAATGCCTTATAAGATTATCAGAAAGACACTGAATGTTCAAACTTAAGTATGTATATTTCTAGAACTAACACTTAAAAAACTCAAAAACCCTTCAGTGCTATAACTAAAATCAAGTGTGGTATGAAATGTCTCATACTGAATTTTTGGTTAGTGACATTTCCAGATTTCTGTCCACAGAACTGCTAAAAGTGGTTATAATGACAAGAATTGAGAAGTGGCTCTTTCACTTGATGTGTTTGAAAGGTATCTTTGTATGAACAGCTGTGTTTTCAAAATGCTTGCCACCTCTAAATTGGTCCTTGTGAAGTGAACTGTTTGCCTTATTGCCAGCAGGGCACATTGCAATGTAGCTGCTGCATTTTTAGTTTTTATCACTGTCTCTCTAACTGCTGAAGTGGAAAAGAAAGATTGCCAAAACCTGACGTGTTTCTTTTCCTTTCTGCCCACTCTGACTTGGTTTTTAGCTGTCTGTTGCTCCAGTGATGAGAAACGTTGCTCAGTTTATTCACTCACTGAATGTCTTTTCCAGCTCAAATAATGGTGATACCCTCTTGTAAACCAAGGCTCCAGCTGTCAATAGCAGTAAACAAACCAAACCTAGTTTAGACATACCAATCATTGTCTACACAAGAGATAATGAGGTTGCACATCAGGGTGCATTTTTCTAAAAGGAAGAGATACCTTAAAAGTAAGAGACACAACATATTTAGTAAGACAGTGTGGATTGTTACAGGGATAGACTACCAAAACAAATTAAATAAACTGTCCACAAAGATTTAAAGAATTTTAGAACAGAAGTTCTAGAACTGAAAAACAATAATAAAAATACCGAATATCATAACTAATAAGCAGTGCTAACTTTTTAGATGCAGACTCTAGTTAGACTTTTTAACTGCAGACATTAAGAAGCAAACCATACCATTTTACCTTGATGAGGAAATACATGTACAATCAGAGTGCACAAAGATGTATAAATGCAGCTGGGTAAAGAATTACATGAAGAGCTCCTACTGCTGCTGCTCTGAAAACACTTTTCTCACAGCTCAGCTTACTGGTGACAACTTGCTGCTGAGACTCATTTCTACAAGCTTTTCTATTATGCACCATAGTACAAGGTAACAGGTACTTGCACCAGGTACAAGTTTTAAGAATCACTTGCATCACATTATAAACCTTGAGGACATTAAAATGTCTACTGAAGCCCCTGGTGTTGGTTTGAGAACCCCACAGAAGCTGACGTATAAACTCAGGAGGAGTATAACGTCAAATCCAGGAGGACTTAGACTCTACATACATGAAAATGCAGTAGTTTATGTGCTTTAACTGGTGTCACCTATCAAGTACCTGGGACACACATGAAAAGCTTATCTTGGTCCACATCTTATCTTTTATGGTGGTCAGTAGGAAGTGTCCAGGGAGGAACAGAAAACCATGTTATCTATCTAGTTATGCTTCCCCAGAATACTTTCCAAGTACCTCTAATGAGCAGTCCCTGAGCATGACAGTGGGATCAAAACACTGAGATTAGATATCTGCAGCAGCAATCTGTTGAATCTATTTGTTTTACTATTTAGGTAAGATTTCCAATCACCTTTCAATTATTAGAAGCCTATACTTTGCATTTGCCATGCTTACAAATACATTTTTAATACACAATTCAAGTAAAATTCCAGATGTTAATGGGACGTGTGCTTTATAAAGAGCATCAAGAACACAAACTCAAAAAATTCCCCTCCATGAACATTTCTCCCCACATAGTAAACTACATTTGTGTATTTGGCATAGAATGCTTTCTACTGAGATCTTTAGTAAATGGGATTGTTCTCCATACAGGTGTATCACCTTTGCCTCTTGGTGGCAAAATTAAGAGCAAGTTATAGGCATTAACTGTCCAATGCAAACCTTTATTTTTCTTCAATTCTAAAGTTCATCTCATTTCCCAGAACAAAGGAACAGATCACATTTTTACTGTTTCTGTCAGTATGTCTTTGCATTTCAGTATAAACTGATCCATTTGCATAAAAACATATTATTATTCTTCAAAACAGCAGAATGTTTTCTGTATGTTTATCTCACACATTGTCTGTTCACTTTATTAATACACTTACATGTTAAAATATTATAATGTTCTGAAAAGTGCATAATACAAACAGCAGCCTCAAAAAATTGCAAAATGTAAGTCAGATTGGCCCAGTGTTCATGTCACTCAACATTTTCCAACACCTTTTTCTCTGAGCTGATAAAGAACACCTATGTGGTCAATATGCCAAATCCTCCTGGGCCTGGGAAGGAAACCTAAAATCCAAATCCCTGACACTTGACTTTTGTAACGCTGTCTATCTGTATAAGCAACATCTCAAAAGTTATTTATCAATGTCAGTGATGCATTGATCTCATCTTACAATTTGTAAACAATGTCACTGTGAATTTTATCTCTAGAGGCAGCAGGAAAAAGGGCAGAAATGTGTATCATATGACAGTTTGCTGGGGCGAAAACCATTTCAAATTAGTTTGAAGTCTATGTTCTGAAGTAAATGAAGCTGTTAATGTGTACTAATTCATATATGAAAACACAGAAGCTTTTGAATTATATGGACTGGAACATAATGTACAAATAAAATAAGATTATTTTTTTCTCCACAAAAAAGAAAGAACAAACCTAAAATCTGGAGAGGACCCATTTGATGCTACAAGATGCATCATAAAGGTTTCAGTCTTTACTATAATTTGGTATACGAAGACAATCCACAACTTCATAGCAGATTTCATATTCTTGAAGAAACACAGGCCAAAGAAACAACTGATAATGAAGACGTATTTTCCTTCTTCTCACTCTAAAGACAATTTTCTGTTATTATTATTCCTTACAACTGAAGTTATTTATTGAAGCCAAAATAAATGAGCCAGTAAGTAGCCTGAATTTGCCAAGATTATGAGTTATTTATTATGCGGAGTATTTTTCTTTAAAGTAAAATAATTCTTCAGATACAAAAATAATTAGAAAATGATAAAACCTCTGGATTATCCATTTTGTATAGTTCTGTGTAAATAAAATAATAAGTTTAATAAACTGGCTTGCTTAAGAACATCATCATTAGGAATGTGTATTAATCCAAAAAATCCATTTTCATTTGATTACACATAAATAATCTTCTTTATATATATAAACTTCATATTGAAAAGTTAAATATTTATGCTGTGTAGGAACTTGCTCAGTGTTTACATTTTGAAAGTCAACAGAACTCAGTCTGCTTCTAGTGATAACTGAAATAAAAGAATATTTTAAAGAAGCATAAAATATGTAGAAAAATCTGATATATTTTGCTTAATACCTTGTGGATCTTCATTTTCCTGTAGAGCTATGCTCCACTGGATCTATGACAAGCTACAAGTCTAAATATATATTATTGTATTAACTTCATTTAAGCTATCTGGATTCCAGTACAATACTCTAGGCACCACAGTCATTTTCTTTTCTTACTTGTAATAATTGACATTAAAGAGCAAAAGATGGCTAAATTAATTTATAACTTTATAGTTTCTTATGCTAATTATTTCCTCTTCTTATATTTTAGGTCAGCCCGTCATTCCTGCAAACACTAATCAATCATGGGATTTGAAGTTAATACTACTAAATAAATGAATTGCTTAATCTCCAATGCCCATCTATACATACTTCATCTTCACAAAGCTTATCAATTTTATGCCATCAAGGACAGAGTGACCTTCATTTCCCCAAAATGCCTCTTACTACTGGACCAGTTGGTTACAAATTTATCACTTATCCTCAGGAAGAAAGTCCTTTGCAATCATCATTTGACAAATGCAAGTCTGTGTTTTATCAATTGACCACGTCATACTGAATTCCAAAACTGTAACTGTGGAATACTAAGGAGTCTGTTATTTTCCTGAACATTTGAGCTAAGATGAAGGACATGCAACTAAAGATTAATTTTCTACTTGGCCTTGTTATCACTGCACTAGTACAAGCTGTAGAAAAAAAAGCAGACTGTCCAGAGTCATGTATATGTGAGATCAGACCATGGTTCACCCCCAGGTCTGTGTATATGGAGGCTCCAACAGTGGACTGTAACGATTTACGCCTTTTTCATTTTCCAGCCAGACTGCCTGCTGATACAAAAATTCTACTTCTACAGACTAATAATATTGCAAAAATTGAACATTCAATAGACCTTCCAGTTAATTTAACTGCTTTAGATTTATCTCAGAACAATTTATCCTCAGTGGCCAGTATTAATCTTAAAAAGATACCAGAGTTACTTTCAGTGTACCTTGAAGAAAACAAACTTACTGAACTCCCTGAAGAATGTCTCTCTGGACTCCACAATTTACAGGAGCTTTATATTAATCATAATCTGCTTTCTGTGATTGCACCAGGAGCTTTCATAGGCCTCAATAATCTTCTCAGACTTCATCTCAATTCAAATGGTCTGCAAATGATCAACAGGAAATGGTTTGAAGCTACTCCTAATCTTGAAATTCTCATGATTGGAGAAAACCCAATAATCAGAATTGAAGATATGAACTTTAAGCCTCTTATCAATCTGCGCAGCCTAGTTTTAGCAGGCATAAATCTCACTGAAATACCAGATAATGCTTTGGCTGGCCTTGACAATTTAGAAAGCATCTCCTTTTATGACAACAGATTTGTTAGAGTACCCCACATTGCTCTTCGAAAGGCAACAAATCTTAAATTTCTGGATCTAAATAAGAATCCCATTAACAGAATACGAGAAGGAGATTTTAGCAATATGTTGCACCTAAAAGAGTTAGGAATTAATAACATGCCTGAACTGATTTCTATAGATAGTCTTGCTGTTGATAATTTGCCAGATTTAAGAAAAATAGAAGCTACCAATAACCCCAGATTATCATACATCCATCCAAATGCATTCTACAGACTTCCCAAGCTGGAATCACTGATGCTCAACAGCAATGCGCTGAGTGCCCTGTACCGCAGTACAATAGAATCTTTGCCTAACCTCAAAGAAGTTAGTATACACAGCAATCCCATTAGATGCGATTGCGTCATCCGCTGGATTAACATGAATAAAACAAACATTCGCTTCATGGAGCCTGAGTCCTTGTTCTGTGTAGACCCTCCCGAATTTCAAGGCCAGAATGTGCGACAGATACACTTCCGAGAAATGATGGAGATCTGTCTCCCTCTGATAGCTCCTGAAAGCTTTCCATCTGCTCTGGATTTAAAAACTGGCAGCCATATTTCTTTACACTGCAGAGCAACAGCAGAACCAGAACCTGAAATCTACTGGATAACACCATTAGGACACAGACTTTTGCCTAATACTATTTCTAATAAATACTACATTCATTCAGAAGGAACATTAGAAATAAGTGACATAACACAAAAAGAAAGTGGCTTATACACATGTATAGCAACGAACTTAGTTGGGGCAGACCTAAAGTCAGTCATGATTAAAGTGGATGGCTCTTTCCCTCAGGACAACAATGGATCTTTGAATATTACAATAAGAGATATAAAATCTAATTCTGTTTTGGTTTCATGGAAAGCAAGTTCTAAAATTCTGAAGTCCAGTGTTAAGTGGACAGCCTTTCTGAAAGCTGAAAACTCTCAGGCTGCACAGACTGCTCGAATTCCATCTTATATAAAGGTATATAATCTTACACATCTAAATCCATCAACTGAATATAAAATTTGTATAGATATTCCCACTATCTATTCACAGAATAAGAAACAGTGTGTCAATGTAACCACAAAAGGACTGGACTTGTCAGTCAAAGGCTACGAAAAGAACAACGTAATAGGATTCCTTGCTTGTCTTGGTGTTCTTTTGGGAATCATGTCTGTGATATATCTATACAGATGCATCTCAAGAGAGATTTACTATGACATTGGACAGAACTATCTAAAGAATTACCTGAAGAAGCAATCCTTTTCACTCAATGAGCTTTATCCTCCTCTAATCAGTCTTTGGGACATGGGCAAAGAAAAAAGCACAGCAATGGAAGTAAAAGCAACTGTAATAAGTGTACCAACCAATGTGTCATAAGTATGTCATTATATCACTTAATTTCTGAAATGAAAAGCACATGACTGCATTTGTGCTGAATAAAAAGACAACAAGAAAAGGTATTTCTTTTAGGAACCAGACACATGGACTTCACTGATGCTGACAAATGGGAATCTGTACTGACTCAGCATAAGAAAAGAATTTTAACTAACTGGCTTGTAATGGTATTATACCAATCAAATACAATTAACTTCATTTTCTGGACCTTTCATGGGACTTTTAAGTCTGGAATACAGTGCAAGTAGCCAAGAACACTTTCTGTAATTTTATTTTTTTTTTTAATTATTATATAAAAGTAGTGGAACTGAGCAATACCTCCTTCTGTGCTGTATTACACACACTAGCCACGAGTTTTTGCAGTGAAAGGATATAGTAGGATTGACACATGGTGTAATGAAATGGACAAATTCTGTAGAGTAGACACAGTGAGTATGTGAAATTTTTTTATGAGGAAAATACATTTTTGATTAAAATCAAAATAGTTTTTGGCTTGTTTGTTTCTAAAAACAACATTCTGGGAGCTCTTGTCTGAGAATATAAAATAAAACAAACTCATTCTAATGTCCGATAAAATATCTCCTTACATATTCTCCTGTTAAACTGCCAACCTGAACATATAGGATATTTTATCTGTTTTTAGGCTGTATAAACCACACAATAAATATTTTTGTAAAGTAATTACCCATAATAACCATCGTATTTTACATGTTGCTTATTGTGGGAGGAAGACAAGAGAAGAAAGGTGGGAAGAAGTAGTAAAACTGATAGGGAAATAGATTTTTAGCCACTGATAACAGCTCCTGTTATCAAGTTTTGAACTGCTTTGCTACTTTCCTAGAAACCTGACAATTCAATCTGCTTAGACTCAGATAATGTAAATCCAATATTTTTTCTTCAATCAAAAAGGTAATTCAGTTATTAATAATGTCTACGTATTAGGCTGGCCATACAGAGAACTCAGACAGCTTGAACCATTTAAATTATATTAGGGTTTTATTTCTGACCTGCACACTTCTGTTCGGCAATAACAACTAATTTATAAACCTCCTCAGCTTTCACAATGTTACGACCAATAAATGACTGACAGAAACATTATTAGCAGAAATAAAATGAAACAAAACAAAAAGAGGACAATGAATACCTAACTACTCATTTTGAAGCTAAAAATCTCACAGGAGTAGGACTGGGCTCACAAGCAGCAAATGTGCACAAGAAGCTGCTTCTCAGAACACTGATTATACAGTAAACCCAATTCTTATAGGATGGAAAATATGACTACTCCTCAGCCCAGGAGAGAAAAGACATGACCCCTAAGGTGCCTGATGAAGAGAGATGCTCCCTACTAACAAAGAAAGGAACAGCAGCATTTTTGTGTTATTTTGGTTCATGTATATGAAAACAGGAAGAATGAAGGAAATATTATCACTGAATATGTGCTTAAGGAAGTAAATATTCACAGAATGCATAGGTAGCTTGAATTACAAAGTAAAAATAGGAGTATCAAATATTTCTTGTAAGTCTTTAGTAGACTTAAACATTTATTTTTATACTCTGTAATATAAATTTTATATTTCAAGACTTGAAGTAAACATTTCTGTGGAATCAGGGACAGAATCTTTGTAGGCAGAAAAAGAAGAGCTACTTCTTGCATTTAGACATTAAATTTTCCTCTTATTTACAGTTTGCGCATACTTTCAAAATATTATTGATCTATAAAGGCTTATACTTTAGAAAAATACATTTTACCTAGTAGCAGTGAATAACTTGCTTCCATGTTAAAGGTGTTCTTTTTCTAGTTCAATCCCAGAATTTTTAAATTATGTGAAGGTAATTTTCAAAGTTCTTAAAGGCAGAAAGAAGAACTTTATACTAATTTTAAACTACCCAAACTTAGGAATTTCACAGCGTCAATACGTTCCACTGAAGACAGAAGTTTACAAACCTGATGAATGGCGACAGCACGTAAGGGCACATTGAAATACAGCAGAGGAAAGCGGCGGTGGCGTGACAGCTTTCAGCACCTGGACAGCTCCACTCCCGGAGCTGTCCCTCCCCAAGTGGCAGCTCACACGAGACCCATCACCGGCCAGATCCTGTTCTTGTCAGCAAGAACTTACAGATATATCTTGTATATTCAACCTCTGGACACAAGCTTCATTTTAGCACTTACAACTCTTAGCACTTAGAAATGTGAATCTATTTTTTTCAACCAAAAACATCTCCACACAATGTTATAAAACAGTACATGAATACAAGTCTAAAGGGGTGTGCTGGTAAGAAGACTTTTTCCCCTCACAGACTAAACAGACGCTTTTTTGACTTTATTTAAATACAGGTAAAATGCATTTTTATATCGAAGAATTCTCACACTAAAATTCTGAGTGCTGAGATGTAACTAGACCTATCCCACAAATACTTGAATCATTCTATACTTCATAATGGTATCAAATGAAAGTATGCCTTACATTTTAAGAAGAAATGGTTCATGCTGTTGATAACTTCTGAAATGTAAAGTATTTCCTGTATATCTCATAAAAAGAGAAATACAATTGTATTTTCTTAAAGTAGCTTTGCAATCCTCCTCTCATATGGCCTTGATTAAGCCATTTTACAACTTCATACCTTCCTTTCTCTGAAAGTACTGAGCTTTTGTTTTTGGCATACCAACAAGATGCAACTCCTGTAACTAACCATGACTGAGCAATAATTCTTCATCTGTGCAAATATGCCTTCTCTGCTGTCACTTAAAAGTGAAACTTTAAGAAATACTAGGAAAATGTCTGTAAGAAGAGGGCCAACAGTGTTTCTAAAAAAGATTAAGAGATTACAGAATTTTTAGCAACTCATAGAATAAAACATATGTGATCAGTTAGGGGTGCTTAACTGATGTAGTACAAAGAAGGAATACAACTCCAAGAATGAGAACTCGGATATCCCTTCAAAGAGTTCTCATTCTTACCAAAGAATCATCAGAAAGAGATGCTTGCAGAATTAGATTAAAACTTAAAAAGACATGCTTACAAGCACATTCAAGTTAATATCAACATACATTAATTCATGAAGATATATGTCAGCAGCATGACAACTCTTCAGTATTCTACTGAGGTTTTAAATACCTTTAAATTGAAAACTTAACATGTTTATAACAGAAACATAAGTTTAGTGATTTTTATTTTTATCAAATTCTATTTACTGTGAGAACATAGTAAAGGCAAAAAGCATGTTGGAGGTGAGGCTATTTAAACCAACTTAAAGTAGATTTCAACATGTATATTGATTAATGAATGGTTGTTTGATCCTTTTATTATATACACTTTTGTGTTTGTGAAGTATTTCTATTCGTAACATGTTAGTCTGTCTGCAGATCTTTATTTCATTATATCGGTATTGCATTATTTTATCTACCATACAACAGTAGTTACCTTGTAGAACACATGTCAATGCTTTCCATGGCAGTACTGCAAACCACCTACTATCCCTATAAATATAACATCTTTACTGTCTACACAGAAACAACTTCATGATAATAGCCTAAAAAAATCTCTAAAAACATTCATTATTTCTCCAGGACCAAAGACATTCTTAATTTTAAAATCCTCACAGAAGTTACAGGTGAGCAGTGGGATTCTTGCGTAGTTGTGTGTAAAAATGGATAGCTGGTCCTTCCACAGATATGCTACTCTATAAATCTGAGGGTCCTTAGGAAGTAATTAACATACCTTTTAGCTTCAATAGCTCAGTGTATATTTAATTTACATCACTTCACAGGCATATGCCAAAAAAATATAATTTTTTTTAAGCAAAGTCAACTCTGTTAAAAAAAGTATAGGAAGAACTTCTAGCCACTAATAGTTGTATAATATACCTTTTAATAATCTCTTCATTTCTAGGAAGGTTGTTTTCTCCACAGAAGGCATGAGGCTAAAATTTTTCTTTTATGTTTACTCTTTTTAATGGTGGTAGGAACTGACAACAACCTATATTTAATTTCTTCAGAAATGTAGGAAAGCATTGTTACACACCTGTGTTTACATTTATTTAATATCTTTCTCTCAGGAATACAATGCATTAAAAGTAGTATTTACTGATTATTCAAACCTGAAAATAGTGACTCAGAAGTAGATTCACTTTATCTTAGCATGTGACAGCAAACTTGATTCTGAAACATTCTACTAATGAAAAAGAGAATGTAAATATGAGTGTTTGAAATTTCTGGATAGGTAATACTCAAAATATAGGACTGAAAAGACTTTTAATTAATTTTCTTAAATTCAGTTACCTTAATTCTTTCTATCATCTACTAGACTGAAAAGTAGTATTCTATCCATAAAATGATTAAGCATTTACTTCAAATAGTAGCTAAAAAAATCAGATAAAACATCACAGAATAAATGTTGATTTACATCCTTAAAAGGAAATTTCCATTTCCAAAATTTACTAATAAAATTCATATGCCTGTGTAACCTTAAGGAGTAATCTCAAGATAGCTTAAAAAAAAAAAAAATCTTTCCTCAAACTTGTGTTGGCCAGTAATAGAAGACACACAATGATCAACAATAATTGTATCAAATAATTTTATCAAAGCTTTTTGCCATCTGAAACCAGAAGAGACATTTCAGAAAAAGGTTCCTCGTGTGGTCTAGAAAATATGTTCACACACTAGGCAGTAACAGAATTAAGGTTTTAAAGAGAAAAAAACTTGAAAAGTATCACTCTGTCAGAATAAAGGAAGAAAACAATTCTTATTAATGAAGTGAATGGAGTAAAAACAGAGGAGGTATGGCACTGACAAGAAAAGAAAGTTTACATAGCAGAAAGTGTACAGTAAGTATGAGAAGCTCAGTATGAAAACTACAGTAAACATTTTGAAGGAAAATGAAATAGAGAAGATAGCCACTGAACACCAACCACCACTAGCAATCACCTTATGCTAAAGATGAGAAAACGTGCTTGGAGACAGATCAACATTTGCATGCAGTTTTTGTAAAGGTAAGAAAAAAGATTACTAGAAACGTTATCAAGAGGAAAAAAAATAATTAAATTCCCTACTGAAGATCATGAGACTTCATCACAACATAGTTTACAGTAAGACATCTGGAATAAAGTTATTGAAGAAGCAATAGATACGATTGTTCTTTTTACAGCACCTTTGGGTCCCACAGGCAACAGTAGTAAAATGTTAGAATAAACGGATAGGAAAAAACCCCAAAAGGATCTTTCCAGAATATTGGTTGACCTTCCAAACAAATTGTTTTGGTAGGTTAGTTGATTGACATACCAAACATGTAATTTGAATAGCTTCCAGTTTAATACCATTGGAAATAATTAGAACTATCCTCAGGAAAAGGCTAAATAAATACTCAGGGAAAATGCTAAGCTACGAACAGAAAAACAGGATGAACTATCAAAACAAGAGAAAGATTATGTAAACATTCACTAAAGATAAAATCAAGACATCAACAACAAAAATTAACCCAGCAAGTGCTAAAGGTAAAAAAAATTAAAAAAATAAAATAAAATCAAACTTCCTTTACCCATATGACAACTCTAGACTTAGGATACTGAACAAAGGAATTGCAATTACTAATTCATATTGACAAGTTCAGTTAAAGTTATTACTGAAAGTTATTACTTCAGTAGTCTGAGTCAAAATGTACAAGATCATTTGTAAATAGCATAAGCATATAGTACAATTAGTAATGAATAATGAAAACTGTCCCTGTGGTACATGACTGACTTTAGTTATGTTACTTTTCTGGTTACAGTAAGCAGTCTTTCCTTTCTACAGCCAGGGTTTTCAAAAAGACTTAAAAGGTTAAGTCAACTGGACAATGTTTAAAGGACATATGATTTTGAACACTCAAGAAAATCTTTAAATGTAATTAGTGTATATCTACCTACTTTATTACAGTAGTCTCAGAGAGATATAAAGCTGCAGTTATACTGAAGTGCTTTCCCATTTTCAGTTTTAAAAAAATGAAGTAGACTGGTCTTCAAAGAAGTCAACTGTAAAATAAAGACTGCAAATGATCATAGATCTAGACTATTTTTTTCAAATAATGGACAAATCCCTTTTGTCTTTGTGTGCTTAAGAAATTACGATCAATTGTCATTTCTATTTCTTGGAATTACAACTACAAAAATTATTTTTTACATTTAATTAATGCCACAAAAAAAATCAGCATCTTTTTTCAAGAAATGGAAATTCAAGAACTCTTTGTCAAGAAATGGAAAATTTTCACCTACAAGGAGTCTATACACTTTACAGATAGTTATTTATTTTTTGCCTAACCATTTAAATAACCTGTAAACTGTGATGAATAATGACATAAACAAAGCTATACCAAGACACAAATACCAGTTTCATTTTAAAAGCTTCTAAGTACATCAGTCCCGACTTAAAATTGTTGCTCCAAAGGACACGTCCTAGCTCTTTTTTCTCCTTAGGTCTTGTCAAGCCTGTATGTATATTTTTAGTATCTCGGGGCATCAAAAAAAGCACTCTAGATGCTTGCGCTTAGGAACATAGCTACAAAAAAATCTTCATTATATTTTAAAGAAAATCGACTACTTGATAGGAACTGCTTTTTCACTAAAATGTTATTTTACAGTTAATGAAGCTCACTCCTATTTAGAAAAAAAAAAGGGGGGAAGTGGGAGGGCTAGAAAGTTCCTATGTTCTTGGAACATTAAAATGTTTCTGTATGATTTCTTTAGATATTTAGAAAGAAAAGCTTCTGGTTTTATTTGCCAAATTACTGTGACAGGACAAATATTAGCTTTTAAGCAACATGAATTTATGAAAAACCTGAACTGAATGCTGATATTAAATGCTGACATCTTGTAGAACATTTGATACTCATTGAACCAACAATTTCAGATGTTAAAAAGTTATATAGAAAAATGTTTAGTTCTTTCTAAAGCTCATCCCACAAAGACATTCAAGACAACAAATCAGCAGTCTTCAAACAACTAAATCTAGTCATTCCTCCCTTTAGACGAAGCTGAAAACTAAAAATGAAATTCTTCTGGCAGTGGCAGCTAAAAAATGCTTTTGTCAAATATCTCTTTTTTTTTTNTTTTTTTTTTTTTTTTTGTCTCGCAGTTTCTCATTTCCCCCCCCCTTTCCCCCCCAAGTCCTTTTCTTTGTCTTGATGTAAATGAGCTGTTGTTCTTCTCATGATCCCTGGGGGTCCTTTGTTTCTTTCCTGCTACTGTTGTTGCCAGACTGTCACATGATTTCCAACACTGTCAGTAAAGACAGCCATTGTCTGACTTAATAAAAAAAATATCAAGCAGACGTCATATTTGTAGGCAAAATATTTGAATAGTAATATCTAAATATTAAAGAAAGGTTTGGAATTCTTAAAGAAATCCTGGTGTAAAACTAATTAGCTAACAAGATGACAGATCTTTCAAGGAAAAAAAGCATTAAAAAGTGATGACATTCAAATGAAAATAATAACTATAATACCTAAGATAAAGCTGAGATGGGAGGCAATTTGGGCAGATGGCCTATTCCTGATCCTAAAATAGCTGATGTTCTTTTTAACATTACAGTTTAGAAAAATGGAAAATTACTCCATCTGCCTTACCTTTATGTAGCTATTGTTTGTTATTTGTGTGGATGACAATTTCCCACTGTGCTTCAAATAGCCATAATGCTTTTGGGAATCACAAAGCTACATGCTGTATATAATCAGGTGTAGAGAGTAATCTAGAATAAATGTCTAAAAAACCCAAGATAATTGTAGCATCATATATATATATATTTCTACAAAATATGTCCTTCTAATATGAAAATTTGGGATCTCCCTCTCAAGTTGAATACACCGATTCTCTCTCATCTATTCAAAGTATATAGTAACACCTTAATCACAGAATGGTATTACCTTAAGAAGGAATTCTCTACTGAAATAGATAAAGCAAGTCTATGCAAAAATACTTCCATACTGAAATAACTTCTTAGAAGAATGTAACAGCCATGATAATCATATTCTTCCTTTCAAGGGTTATCCATTAAAGAGCCTACCAAAATCTACAGATTGCTGTGTTCTAAGCACTACTCTGAATATAGGACTGTACTCATTTTTTGCCCCAGCTAGAGCTCACATGAAAATGGAAGTGCTGAGGACAGATGTACATACAGGAGTGTGTCTTCCTTCGCTCAGTGCTAAATTAAGGGTCAAGGAAGGGTGTAGCTCCTGTCCTAGATACTGCTTTCTGCTTCAAAATGTCCACATGAGACAAAACTACTTTCTAAGCCATCATCATTAAATATACAGGTTGATTCCTTTTGACAGTTGAACCCAACTTTACTCTTTATCTCCATATGTCATGCAAATTTAAACTCTTTCCTAGGACCAATGCAAGGATAGGATTCCTCCATGACATTTGACATAATATATCATTCTGAGACTGCCCATCAGTATTTGCACAGCGTGGATTTGAACAGACAACACTGTTTCTAGCCAGATAGACACCTCTCAGGTGAGGAAGCAAACACAAAGAAATACATGTTAATAACAGAGTATTTATAAGTCATCCCTTCAGTTCAGACTAGTCCTGCAGATGAAAAAGCAAATACAAATTGGACTCCTACAGAAGCATGTACTAATTTCACTCCCCATCACTTAAGATGTCCTGAGAGCTGGGTGACACAGAATATGGTCCAGTAAAGCAATAGGGGTCTCTTCTATCAATAAAAGATAAGGAATAAATTGTTCCAGTATTTAAAGGGTGGCTACGAAGAAGAGAGAAGTGGTGGCATTCCTGAGATTGGACACTTTTAAGATTCAGCTGCCCAGCATACTGTGCTATCTTATCTAGACCATGCTTTTCCCAAGAAAGGCAGGACCAATCCCAATCAACCTGGGATTCTATGATTCTATGAAATCAAGATGCAAAAAAAACCTTAGTTATATTCTTTTTTCAAGAGTAAAACTCAGTAAATATGGTTTCTAGTGACATCACAACAGTAAAAGAATCACTTTGTTCACCTTTTTAAGTTTAGCAATTACACTGTTTGGACCACTAGATCTTGAAGGATAGATAAATAAATGGGAATATTACCTCTGCTACCTCTGCAAGAGAAAAGGAGGGAGGCACGCCTGAAATGAGGTGTGCAACAGCATGAACAACAGAAAACTTAGTAGAAAATAAATGCTGCTTTTCAAGCTAACTGAATAAGTGGGAAACACAAAAACAGATCTCAAAGCTTTACTGGTAGTCAATTACCTGTGCTTCCTCAACAGAGAAGAAGGAACACACTCCTTTTTAAAGTAGAATAAACATGGGCTTTATACTGGTCAAAGAGAACAAACCTCAAAGTGAAATGTCTAATACTAATTTTGAAAAAGCAATGATGACAGTCTTCATCTATACACATGTCTTTGAGTGCAGACCTAGATTCTATAAATAAAGTATTTTAGGATTCATATACTACACTTTCCAGGTTGAAGGGTTTACAGTTCTGTCATTTAGCATGTGAGCACAAGTCAGATTTCTTGAGATGTCTGTTGGGAATAAAATTTGAGGGTAGAATCTTGTCAGAAAATCTTTTTTTTTGTATGAAATTATACTTTGTACTGTTAACATTTATAATGTCTTTTTGTTTCTGTCTCTAACATGAACTTCAGCTAAACTTAACAGCATACAGTTTAATACTTCATAGCACCAAAGAAACTGGGTTACCGTCTGAATACTACTGAAGACAGTTAAAAGACAATGCTTTGACATAATGGTGGAATGATTTTATAGGACACAGAACCATGTGATGAAAATAATCTATATATTCTAACATCTAAATGGAAGATAAAAGGGCTACAAATAGAGATAGAAATATCACTTTTAAACTAATTGCAAAGTGTACAAAAACCTACAGAAAATAAATTACAACCATTTAAAGTTAGTCTCACTCTAGTAAAACAGCTACCAACACTAAACTACAGGTAAACGTCTGCCTTTCTTCACATATCAGGTAATATATGGATTGAATTAAATCAAACTGTTATTATCAATCTTACTCTCTTAGATTAATCTTACCCTAACATATACTATAAAAAGGCATAGGTAAAAATATATTACTTAGGTAGCTATTTTAAAAGTGCATTTTTGTTTAGACAATTATGTAAACAGAACAATTATGTATGACATGCACACCAGTATTTTAATTCCATTTCTTCTACAACCATGGAAGAAGATTTCAGTACTCAAGCTAGGATTAACCATATCCCCATGACTTCCAGAATTTAATTTTACAAGCCCATAATAGCACCATCAGCTGTCACAACACTCATAAATGTGGATTTGCATTATCATGTCCAAATTACCTTCCTTCTTCCTTCCATGAACTTCAACCTCTCTCACCCTTCACATTTCTTCCATCCATTCAGCGTTAAGCTACAGTTCGCTTTTACAGAAAATCACACCAGTGCAGGCATGCAGTGCTCCTTTTTAACTACTTTCTACTTCACTAATGTGCCAACTTCTTCCCAGTCTCGTGGGAACATTATTCTCTCCTTCTTCCAGAGTATGCTTCTCTATGCTATTTGTTATCATTTTATAATTTTCATTTATATGAAGAAAAATTAAAAAAACAAAACACACCACCAGAAAAATGCCGATTTTTTTTCTGTGGATTTCACTGCAAATTTCAAGTGTTGCCACAGGAAAATTACAACCGTGAAACCTCTGCAGTCTATTCCCTCACCTATTTCAGCAGTAAACTCTTCTGAAATATTATGTTAACTAAAGCTCACTTTCTCTCCCTTGGTCTTAGGAAAGCTAATTAAAACAGAGTACCTCCACTACAGCTAATTTTCAGTTATTTTTACATTGTTTAATGTCCGGATTATTAGAAAGAGAAAATAGAAAAAGAATCATTCTAGTTGGAGGAGACCTTTAAGATCAGCAAGTTCAGCTGTTAACACAGCACTGCCAGGTCATCACTAAACCATGTCCCTTAGTGCCACATATACACGACTTTTAAATACCTCCAGGGATGGTAACTTCACCACTACCCTGGGCAGCCTGCTCCAAAGCTTGACAAACCATTCAATGAAGAAATTTTACTTAATATCCAGTTTAAACCTCCCCTTGGCACAACTTGAGGCCATTTCCTCTTGTCCTATTGCTTGGTACATGGGAGAAGAGACCAACACCCATCTCGCTAGAACCTCCTTTCAGGGAGTTTTAGAGAGACATAAGGTCTCCCCTCCTTTTCTACAGGATGAACAACCCCAGTTCCTTCAGCTGCTCCTTATAAGATTTGTTCTATCAACCCTTCACCAGCTTCATTGCCCTTCTTTGGACATGCTCTAGCACCTCAATGTCCTCCTTGTACTGTGAGGGGCCCAAAACTGAACACAGTACTCGAGGTGTGGTCTCACCAGTGCTGAGTACAGGGACACAATCACTTCCCTAGTCCTACTAGTGACACTATGTCTTATACAAACCAAGGTGCCATGGGGTTGTTGTGACCCCAGCTACGGGACCCATTGCTTGGCCTTGTTGAACCTCACACCACTGGCCTCAGCCCATCGATCCAGCCTGTCCAGATCCCTCTGTAGAGCCTCCCTACCTTTAGGCAGATCAACACACTCCCCAACTTGGTGTCACCTGCAAACTTACTTTCAAAAGCATATTACAATTTACAAACACATACTAGTAAATATATTACGTCAAAGCACATACAGCAAAAAGAAAAGCTCTCTGCTGCCCTGAACTAAAAGTTTAGAATTAAATAAAAAGCTTTTAGTTACTTAACTTCCACTGAATTTAACAGATACTAGACCCTGGCCTGTTTAGGTGTTTTGGACATTATAAAGAATGCCCCCAGCTGATAAACAGCCTTGTCACACAAACCTATCTATCTGACTGACAGCCCTCAAAAATTTGCATATGCTTGGCTCTGTTAATGTCAGTATAAAAGCAATGCGCATCATTCATTTAATTGAAAACATTACATATATTTTTAATTAAGACAAAAAGGGAAAAGAACAATATTATTTATTTAAAATTCTTAGAACAGAATACTTTGTGGAGAGCATCTGTTTCAGGATTAAATAATTCAATATCCATCAAAGAAATATTGGTTAGTGTAGCATTTTAAGTACCAGCAAAGGAATGTTCCATATGTTCAGATATTATCTAATTACAAACAAAAGTAATATGCCGTACAATGTATTATAAATTATTTTAAGATTCCACAAATAACATAGGTTATATATAGGTTTATATAATAACATGCCTTCTTCTGCTATTCATCTCTAACTATCAATTTTCTCCCTACAGGATTCCTTAGGCTTCAGTTTTTCTTCCTCCTCCTTTTGTCTCCTTCACTGGAAAATTTCTTTTTGCTTCACTTATCTTGCATGTGAAAGTTCCCTGTCTATATATATCATGCAACATTATTCTCCCATTACCAGCATCTCTTCTGTTGTTTATAATTACTTTCCCTTCCCAAAATTAATATCCCATCATGCTGGATGTGTATACAATCATCTAAATTCTTCTTCCTATAACTCTTATATTAACTATTCCAAACTCTATGTATAATGGGATAACTCACCACAAAGTATGGATTTACTTTAAGAGTGTAGAAACTATCTCATAAACATTCAGAAAATAGAAAGTCTAAGGAAGGAATAACTACTTAAACCAAAAACCTTATCATAGCTTGCTAATGAAACTAGTGCAGACCATGCACTAGTGCAGACCATTACACAAGTATGTGCTTTGACTTGGCTAAAATATTTAGTACTGAAAAATGCTGTAAGAAGACTCACAAGGCAGTTACAAAAGGTAGTGTCACTTGGAAGGTTTCATTCAGAAGACAATTGAAAGCTGATAACCCTGTGTTATTAAGCAAAATACTTTCATAAAGAAGTCTCAGAGGGAAGGAGACACTACTGTTTCTAATTAACAACAGACCTCAAGGACCAGGAGCTGCTTAACAGTATCAATTATAATGCCACTAATAACCAATTAAAGTTTGTGATTTTTTCTAAACATCACTAGAGCCACAGTAATTTTTATTGTTGCTTTTTACAAAGCCTCAAAAATCTTTAAAAATAATTAATTCTAAAGGATTAACTCAAAAAATCCATTTAAAGGCAATAACAAAAGACACTGGAATGTATTCAAGTTTGTTCTAAATCATATCCAAAGGAAGTGTATCCCACTAAAAAGAAGCCAATTATTGTCACACAGAATAAAAGCTTGAAGAAAAAGAAAAGAGCAGGAGTAGAGGGGAGAACAAACAAAACAAAGCCAATAAAATTAAGATGAAGGATGGAAGCCAAGAATCAATAAGTTATTCAATATACTGAAGTTACACACAAATACATGCTAATAGCAAAAGAGGCAGACAGTATTATAGTAACAGAAACCTTTTTAAAAAGGATTATTTTTTTTTAACTGCATTTAACAGGATTTTTAAACTGCAAAAACTTGGGAGAGTAAATAAGACAACTAGGCACCTGTACGTAAAACCAGAAATGATCTGTTGAATCTCTGAGGATATATCTAGACTTAGAGATGCCTCTCAGATACAGTTTGGAGAGAAATTAGCAAGTCCATAAAATGCTGTGCAGCACTTTTACTAGCTTGGTTCCAAGTTCATTTGAACATTTTAAGTCTGACACAAAGGCACACTAGCTTAATATCACTCCCACCAGCCCTCATTATCTTGGAAAGACCTCACCCACTCATATTATGGAATGTATAAACAAAGGTGCTAAAATACACAGTACTAGCCATGGCAGTTTGGACAACACTCCAGACTCAAAGGGTAGCTAGTGGTAAATGATTTGTACTGTTTAGAGACCAGTCACAAGTGGTATTCCTCAGGGGTTTATTCAGGGATTTAACTTGCCTAGCATCTTCTGTCAATACCTGGAGGAGGAGACAGAATCCTTATCAATCTGACAAGACTAATTTGGAGGATGCAATCAATATATTTGAGCACAGGGCTGCCACTTAGAGGGATCTAGGAAGGCTAAGAGATTAAGCCAATAGGCTGACATGAAATTCAACAACAAGATGTTTAAAGTCATGCACCTAGGATGGACTAATCCCTGAATGGGTACAAATCTGGGAATGCTTCTTTAGGGAGTAGCTCTGCTGAAAAAGACTTGAGGATCCTATGGACAGTTGACTAACAGTATACTGGGCTGTATTAACATGAGAGTAGCCAGTAGACTGAGGAAAGCAATTACTCCCCTTTACTTAGCATTTGTTAGATCACCTCTGTAATACTGTGTCTGATATTGGATCCCCATGTACCCTCATACAAGACATTTATCAACTGAAGTAAATCTAGCAGGAGGGTCCCAAGCTGTCAGAAGCTGAAGAACTCGCCTTGAGAATAAAGTCTAAGGTAGATGAACTTTTTCAGGATTGGGAAGAATAAATAACAGGCTTCCAGTATTTAAGAGGTGGCTACTGAGAAGATAAAGCCAGGCATGTTACTGAGGTGCACAGCAAAAAAAAATTAGGGATGAGAGGTTTTAACTTGATATAGGAAAAGTAATTAATTATGAGGAAAACAATCTTGGAGAGATGTTATGAAATTTCCATTGTTGGAGGTTTTCAAGACCATGCACAAGCAACACAATTTGTTGACTCTGCTTTGAGCAGGAGGTAGAACTAGATGACTTATCTTCCAACCTGGCTAATTCTGCAGAGCTATATCCCCAAAGATTATACATGCAACGCAGTCTGCTCAGAGAAGCAGAAATAGTTTAGCTGAAGGGACTCCAAAGTTTTGATCAGGAACATCCTCTTATCCCTTTTTAAATGATTTAAAGTGTTCTTGCAGAGATGCTATAGTTTGGGTAGGTTACTAGGCTTCTTCAGTTTCAAAATTGTAAAAATGAATTAATAATGCAGATGCCTTTTTCTATGCTTTTTAAGTATGTGGCCACACTTTATTTCAAATGTACTTAGTCTGCTTTTTTGGACTAAATTCTTAGGAATTTCCTCCATGCTTTTTCTCATATCCTGCGATTTTCATTGTGATGGTTCCCATCTGCTGCTGAGTTCCCTCTGGGACTTCCCCAGTCTCTAAATGATCCATAAGTCTCTCTCCCTTATTTCCTTTCTCTTCCCTTTAGGAAGGAAGAGGCATTAATAGAGACCACCTGTCATCCACCTAGTGGCAAGCCCATGCTACTTTTGGTAACACAACACTAAAAAAAAAACCACAAAACAAAACCAAACTACTTTCATTTTACCTTCTGATATTATTATGCTCTTTCATTTAAAGCAATAATTAATTACATGAATTAGAGTTTGGTAACCTTCTCTCAGAAAAAGCCAGTAACAGTTTGTTTAACTGCTAGCTTCAGGTACTTCCTGCTCCATGCTAGTCAGACTAGCAAGAGCAACTTATTTAATGCAATTTCATACTAATCATGCATTTAATGGCATCATTACGTTGCGTATCTTTCCTTGATTCAAATTTAATACTCATCTCAGCTGCAAACAAGCCACAATCTATTCTTTTGAGAGAAGCCCTGTGGAGAAGGACTTGGGGATACTGGTAGATGAGTGGCTGGACATGGGCTGGCAATGTGCATTCACAGTCCAGAAGGCCAACCATATCCTGGGCTGCATCAAAAGAAGTGTGGCGAGAAGGCAGAGGGAGGCCCCTCTTCTCCACTCTCATGCAACCCCACATGGAGTACTACATCCAGTTCTGGAGTCCTCAGCACAAATAAGACATGGGCCTGTCTGAGCATTTCCAGAAGAGGGCCACATAGATGATCATGGGGTTGGAAAACCTCTCAATGAGGAAAGGCTGAGAGAGTTGGGGTTTTTCATCATGGAGATGAGAAGGCTCTGTGGAGACCTTATTGTGGCCTTCAAGTACTTAAAGGGGGCTTATAAGGTAAAGCCTATTGCAACAGGACAGGGGGTAATGGTTTTAAACTAAAAGAGGGTACATTTTTACTAGATATAAAGACGACATTTTTTTTACAATGAGGGTGGTGAAACACTGGCACAAGTTGCCCAGAGAATTGGTGGATGCCCCATTCCCTGGAAACATCCAAGGTCAGGCTGGGCAGGGCTCTAAGCAATGTTATACACTTAAAGATGTCCTTGATCATTGTCAAGGGGGTTGGACTAGATGACCTTTAAAGGACCCTTCCAACCCAAACTACTCTATTACTTTATATAATCCTCTTTTTTTTTT
>VWZY01009796.1:489511-508617 GCA_013399075.1 Chloroceryle aenea
TATAATCCTTTTTTTTTTTTTTTTTTTTTTAATACTATGAAAGCTTGAGACTTTGATATTATACCCAAAATACTATCTATAAAAATACTGACTAAATGTTTCACATTAGTTTACAAAATAACAAAGCTTTTAAAGATTTTTCATAGTTCTTAATTTAAACATAGTAAGACAAAATATTTAGTAATTCCTAATATTTTATTCTATTTACTTCACTTTTATAAAGACTACATGCTTCAATTGACTTGGAGATACTGGTAAAAACATTGTCTTCTGCAGTTATGATAGTGAAGTTTCATTTTTAAAATATTTTCCTATTAAACCAGCCACTTTAATGTGAACTTTATATATAAATTTTAATAGCGTATAGTGCAATGAATGCATAAGTTTCCAACCCAGACTACAATACTATAAAATCAATTGTTCTCTGAATGACTGTTCATATTCACTCAGCATGAATTACTGCTTTATAAAGTACATGGATATTTTTCCCTTGTGTGCAACACAATATACTGTATCTAGTTAGAAAGAGGAGAGAACGATTCATATTTTCTACTACTTATACAAATTTTGTGCAGTAGAAAATCATTCTTCTAATTGTCTCAAGATGTTATGCTGAACAACTTGCCCAATTTTTATGAGCTACTAGTTAGCTCATACATACTTGCTTTCTTCCTTTTATTTAAAAACAAAGGATTCCCAGTAATTTCATAGTAGAAATCATTCATAATCCCCAGCTTACTTATTATGTATAAAAACTGACAGCTGCACATGTCCTGTAGTATACATTATCATTACCTATAATAACCAGCTACTACAAATGGCAGAAATTAACAAAATTGTTTTCCACCTTATAATCAACAAAACCAACAAAAATCAGCATTTAAAATGAACTTTTAGCTCATGTAAGGGCATGCTTTCCATTTTATAATCTTGCAATCATTGACTTTAAGACTACATACTAAAGTAAATTTTAGCACATATTTAGGCATCTAAGTGATTATAAACTCACAGTGCCATGGTGGTTGCATCATTTGCTCTACCAACTTTGTTCAGAGCAGAAATCAAGCACCACTATATCCACTATATTCAAGTTTTCAAAAGATTCTGAGTTCCTAAACGCACATGCAATGTTATCAACAAAAAAGCATTTATAAAGAAATTTCTAATTCCTAAAAAACAGAAAATGGTCTATTTTACACTCACCAAAACCACCTTATTTCATGGTATGAAATAAACTTTCTGTGTACATAAAGGACAAAAAGCCATAAAGAAAAAAAAAGTGCATTTTAGAAATTAACTGTAATTGCATTAGGAAATGGAGATTTTTTTTCTTGACTATAAGTCTGAAAAGGTTAGTAACATGGTTAACAACAACAACCATAAAATTAACTGCCTTAATTACTGATCTAAAATGGAATGCTCTAAAATAGCCTTACCTTATGCATCTATAGCACCTACAAGGAAGCTACAAAAATTTCCAAAGGCTATTTCAATTATTTCATTGAAATTTAACTCTGGAAAGGTATGAAATCAGTGGTATTAGTTTAGCTATCAGTATGCAAGCTAAACAACACAGACACATTAAGAAATTAAATCCACAAAAGAAGTAAATACATTAAATATTTTCAGGCTTAGAATTAAAATTAAGTCAGAAGCAGTTCTTCTTTTGGAAAGAATGAGTTTGAATCCCAGTAGAGACCTCCCAATATCTTTTCTCTGGTGTTCTGTGATGGTGACATACAATAGCTGAGTAACACAATAGATGTTTAGAACAGTTTTGCTTAAAACAAACAAACCAACCCAACAAACCAACCAAACAACCAAAAACACACAAAAAACCAAACAAACACCAAAACCCTAAAAAAACCCCAAACACAAACCAACACTGTGTGTCATTATCATAATGACACAAAATGATGATAATATTTGCTTGTTCTTGGGGACGGGTCACAATTACATAATTATCCCCCTGAATCTTTAGCATGTATTTATTTATATACACAAAATTACTACTGTATTGCAGGATCACTATGCAGACACTATTCTTACCAAGAAAACAGATTACTACCTTTTCTAGAACAAGGAAAATTAATAGGAATTTCCTGCTAATCAGAGTTTGTTTTTTATTTCAAATAATTTTGTTAAACAAAATAATTCAGACACTTGCTAAGGACTTTATAATAATAAAGAGCACATGTTTTATAGAGCAGATGTGCTGAGAAAACACCCACATATTTACCACCTAGTATAAATTTACATTGTTGCTTTCCTCTGAGGATTGGCATTTGTGCCGTATCATATGTATTTTTATTAACTTGCTCTATGAATGTTTCAGTACACACAGATTCAAATGCAGATTCAGTTTGACACAGGCATAACATGGCTCCTAAAGGCCCCTGACAGAAGTCATTTGCCAGTTTATCTGTACTTGATGCAATTTGTCCTGGAAAAGAAGGCAGGAAGAATAAGCAAATAAAGATGGAATTTTACATCTGAGTAATTCTCCTTGTGTAACTGACGTCCTGTGTTTCTGAAGTATACATAGTGTGAAGGAAAAAAAAATAATAAAAAAACCCCTCCAAAATGGTAGATTTTATCACTACGGTGTTCTGTGCCTTTTGAATTTCTTAAAGGTATTTCTGCTCGTTTCCAAAAACATCAACCAGCAAAATTCATAGAACCATAGAATGCTTTAGGCTGGAAGGGACCCCTAGAAGTCATCTGGTCCAACCTCCCTACACAAGTAGGGACATCTCTACCCAGGACGAGCCCCATCAAGCCTCATCTTGAATGACTGCAGGGATGGGGCCTCCATTATCTCTCTGGGTAGCCCATTCCAGGGGTCTATCACCCTCATGTTAAAGAACTTTTTTCTAATATCCAGTCTATATCTAGCCTTTCCTAACTTAAAACCATTGTTCCTTGTCCCTCAGGAGCACTTAGGGTAAGTCAGCTCTGTTCACGTGTTACTAAAGAATTTTGCATTCTAATGGAACGGACTAATGGAATGGACTACCTATTTACCTTGGTTGTTTTGCTGGAGTTCCCCAGTCTTCTGTGTAATAACCCATTGAAATAATTTAATTTTACTCATTACATTTATCTCCTCTTCAGTAGCACCATTCCTAAGCAGCTCAAATATGTGAAAAATTTACTAAATTTACTAAATTTCCACATTATAAAAAGACCCCTCAACCTTACTTCTTCATGTCTGATCTTGACAGACTCCTATTCAAATTACCACCACAGTGTCTGAGTACCATCGGTACAAAATCAATAGCAATAAGGCAATTTTAATGGACTCTGCCATATTTACTTGGGAATACTTAAGGTGGCACTTAGTTTTGAGAAAGCTTTACTATTGGGATGAATCTGTTATGCATTTTAAAATCAAGTTATAATTTAGATCTACTCTGTCTCTCTGGAAGATTAAAATCATTATTTCACTTTTCTCCTGGAAGATTAAAATCATTATTTCACTTTTCTTAATTTGTAATAATCTCATAATCTTCACAATTTTGTACTCATTCATTATTTGAAATGTGTGTATTCATACAATTTGCGCTGGCCTGCTAGATGCAATTATCAGAAAGCTAAGTCTTGTTCTTCTGCTCCAGCTACAATTATAATTATTCAAAGGACATATATTACTTAAGGAGGGGATTTAGAGCATCAAAACAAGAAAAGTTTTTGACAAAACCCCCAAGAAATTATGACAGAAATTATTCTGCAACAGTAACATGAAAGTAGTACTCTGATCATAAACTAAAGCCATCACTATTGTTCTGTTCTGTCACGACTCTGCATAGCAATTTCTAATACAACATAAGAAGCAATATGTCATATACCAGTGTCATGATTACAGCAATAAATTTTAGAACTGCAATTGATGTATACATCGCTTTTACTGTATAGAACAGCTAAATGAGAAGAAGCATCTGATAAAGGAAATAAATCATGTGTGAAATTCTTGTGAGAAAACAATCTACTTGCTTCCATAATATATGTTATTACTTAGCAGCCTAACCAAATACAGAAGCAAAAAGTGACCCTCATTTACAGCAGTCACATTTGATTAAGCCTAAATCTTTTCTAGCCTACTAAATCTCAGTCAGTTTAGATATTTTCTAGACTAATTGATGCATTTTTTTATGAAGTAAAAGCTAATGTAAATGACCAGCAAACATCTGCCACTATCTGTGACTTGAAACTCAGCAAACCTCTAATTGAATAAATTTTTAAAAATAATAATAATAATAATTTAAAAAACCCAACAAATTCTTACTTTGAAGAAAATAACTCAAACTTTGCATTTAGGAGGGAGATTTAGAAAAAAGACTATCCAAAACTTAATTTAGATTTCAGTTGTCTTAAAGTATTACCTTGCCATATATAAAGAATTGATCCGTGTTTAGAATTATATCTAGAGACAGCACATAAAATTTTGAAATACTTTTTTTTATTATTATTTAGTGGGGAAGCTCATAAAAACCTTTATTAGATAGCAGTTTTCTTGAAAGACTGACAAACAGAATCAAGGACAGGTATTATCAGCAGGAATTCCGTTGCTTTTTCAGCCAAGCATTATTCTTTTTTGTCTCACTCATTTTACTTTCAAACAATATTTTCATCCAAGACAACTTTATTAAGCAAAGTCCTTGGGGGGGGAGGGTAAAAACCTAACAACATTTAGAGTTTAAGATAATAAAAACCAACAGAAGTTTGCCTCCTCACCTTTATAATAAGAACTTTTTAATATATATCTAGAAAGCAAGTTAAAGGGAAAGTAGGAAGGAGCTGTTTCTGTGCAAAGACCACACCGTTTCAGTATTCTGTTGGAGAAGATGCTTTCTTTTCATTTTTCCTCTACCTGAACTGTTGGGTTTTCCTCTTCAGCATTCTACACTCATTTAGTCATAAGTCCAAATTCCCTATGGGTCCATTAAGTATGTTGCTAGGCAAACAGTCCAGTAGCAACTATAAACCAGGAGGTTCGGATGGGAGCCACTTTTGTAGGTCACTATATTGCAAACCTTCACATCATTAGAGAAGAAACTAGTCTTGCTAACTGCAATTTGTAGGAGGATCAGCATTCTTTCAGTTCTCTGTAAAGACAGAGTCATTCATACTACTCCAAGTTTTCATTATTGGATAATTCTAAATCAAAGGCATCAATGAGTATAATATTTTTACATACACTAGAAGAGTATCATTCTCTACTAATGTTTTTAATACTATCTATCAAGTGTTTAGAAATAGTACAGTCATAGCCAAGATAAACATGTACAATTACCATGCAATGGACTTCTGGCTTACTAACTTGAAGAGCATGTATAAGAGAGGACTTAACCCTAAATAAGCAGTATGTATTGTGTTTTCTTTCTTTATTTTATGACAATAAATCAAAGCCAACCTATTCGCACAAAATTAGCCAGCCTGATTCAGGAACATGCTGTCTGTCAGATAGAAACATTGTTTCTTTTCTGTAATGTATGATCATCTCAACACTGAGCACATAAACTCTTAAGAGTGATCTTTATATCAATTCTAACACAGAAGACTGTCAGGTAACAGCATACTGCATAGGCGTGCTGATGTGACCACATTGCATTACCATGTGGAAGAATTGCTGCTCCAATTAGTAAGTTAATAAATAAATAAATAAGGTCTCAGAAATGAGAAGATTTCAGTATCGTTGCTCTTACAGAATGGAAATTGCACAGTGGAAGAAGCAGAACAGAAAGCTAAAAAAGTCAAGGCAAAGAAAAAAATAGATGGCTTGGACATGTATATATTAAGGGTTCTTTCATTATTAGTTTGACACTGGAGCACTACTGAGGTGAAGAAATACTGTGAAACAGAGCAAACTAAAAACATTTCTTCTGTGAATTTTATATATTTAGTGGAAAATATGTGTTTAAAATGTATATTATTGGAAATGTATCATCACAAAGGAAAAGTAATTAAGAAAGCAAAGCACTTATGAAACCAAGTAGTTATTCAAGTTTCTTTGTCCTTGTTTGTTCAGTATAAGTAACATTTTATCTTTTCTGGTAGTAGAATTGCACGAATAATCTCCAACATTCATGGTTTTGGGTACAAGAAAAAGAAACATGGTTTTGGATATAAGAAATTCAATACATAAGCTGAAGAATCACCACTTTCAAAGGTATACAGATTCAAGCAATGACAGTAATGGCCAGGGATTTCTCATCACTTTAAGTACGGGGAAAATAGTGGCAACATTTTTCCCAATTAAGCCCTAGATAATCTTCTGTAACCTCTAATTTGTTGGTCCTTGCATGTTTGGGGTTTTTTTTCAGTCTTGATATGATACTCTGTATATATTTACTTTTGAGGAAGTGCTAAAAAATTTCAAGCAAAGAAATTTATTTTTATAACATTACTATAATTAGCAGAAGTAACTCATGACCAATCACTGATTCTACTCAAGCAAATTCTTATATCCATCCAATCTATGTACATAAACAAAGATGCCAGGAGGACTCATTAAAGAACCCCCTTTTACAAAACCCTGTGTGCTTCAAAAATCCTGCTGGTACTAACATCATGTTTTTCATCTGCTCTTAAATTATTGGCATTATTATTTGCAGTGGATACTAGTAAACCCTATGCTGGTACAAGCCTCAGAACTACTAGCAAATTCTTAACTGAAGACCTAAGCCTAGTATCTGACTTTCCTAGTTTAATGGGAGTTCTTTTAAGAAACTCAATTTACACGTGATGAAAAAGCAAGCTGGCATTTGTCTCTTAATGTGCACTTCACAAATAGTACCATTAGACTGCTAATGATGCATTGTTGGGGGGGGTTTAGATAAACATCTGGGCCCTAAGGGCATCAAGAGACGTTAATGTTCTTGCTTGCCTTCCCAGGGGTTTCCCTTCAGCCTGCCCACAGTCTAGGGGCCCCATTTCAACTCAGCCTGGGACTATCAGTCCTTGTCCCAGGGATGCTGGGGGCAGATGTTCCTAGTCATCTCACATCGGTGGACTTTGGATCCCCATTCTAGACTGTCTCCATCCCTGTCTCTGGCCCCATCAGCTTTTGAGGATGATGGGAGTCCTTTGATGGCCCTGATTCATCACTTGCTGGGGGGAGGGGGAGCTATAGATAGACCCAAATGATACCAGATCCTGGGTCTGCTCCCATTTTTGTACCCCCCTGCTGAGGGCATAGGGTCCCCTTTGCAGACCTGTCCAGCTCTTGCTGCTCCCTGACAGCAGATAGGAGAACATGTTTCTCTTAATTCATGATTTTACATGAATGATAAAGGCTTTAGTCTTAAGCCTGGACAGGGGGTAGATCTTCCCTAGTCACAGTGGAAGCTTAGAAAGTTCATACGCACACAGCAAACAGGTGACCATCTTGAACAGAAACAGATGTTATTTTCTTATTCATTTAGGCACTAAATATCATCTTCACAAACCTGTCCATCAGTTATTATGCTACTTCTTGGCTTTTAACTGACTAAATTATATTAAACTCTCTATTTGACTGAGCTTTCTGTTTTGTTTTTTTTTAAGTCACAGAAATAACTTTGTTTCATTAAAGCTCTTGTCTCCATTATTACTTCATTAAGAAAAACAAACAAATAAACAAAAAAAATCATAAACATGATTTTATGAACAGAGGTCAAAAGTTGTAATGAGGTAGCCCATTTTGTCGGAATTTGAATAGCCTAAGAAATTTGTGAAGTACGTCCTCATTGAAAATCATGCCAATAACTAAGGAATCAAACAACTAATTTCTGTAGATATGCAGTTGTCTTTTTTTGGTACATCCTTAAAATGCGCAGACAACATTCACATCACTAATTTTTTTTTCAAGTGAGTTTCTACTGTCAGTGCATCACAGAGATGCCTAAAGTTCTAAATGGCCTAGCTCGATTGCCGAGATAGCATAGTCAGGTTAGCACAGACACTGCATAATGTATTCAGACCATTAGTTGTAATACATTTATGAAGATAAAAAAGGCCATCCTATTTTGGGACACAACAGGACAAGAAGGAATACAATTTGGACTTCTGTAAAAAATTAAGCTTATCTTCTCTAACCAAGAAGTAAACAAAAAGCTTTAACAAAGCCTAATAGATGAGAACCTGTGCATGCTGCAACATTAAATGGAGTACACTGCTATTGTCTAGTGTATGCTGCCTAAATCAATAGAATTTAGAGGAGAAACAGCTTTCTAACAACACAGTCAAACACTCACCTAATCAATATCAGAAGTAATGAATTCATCATGCACCTAATATTTCTAAAATTGTCTTTATGAAAGTGTAGAATTACTATACACTTTAAATTAAACCCCAGCCTAGTATTAAAAAAAAAAAAAAAAGAAAATATTAGATAATGGATGGCAAGACTGGAGACATTAAAACAAAACCAATGTACTCAAAATGTTCAAACAAAACAACAGTTTATGCTACACAATTACATCAATGGCCCTATCATTCAAAAAAAATTCTGGAAAGATACTACAAAGAAATTTAATTGAAACTTGAAACAAAACAATCCTATACCACACACTTCTCCTGGAATTTAAGAACTACAGTAACATTGTGCTTTATGTTATAAAGCATGTCTCTCTTCCTTAATTGCATTTAAAATTATTTCCTCTGTCAATCACAATGAAATCATGAAAGGACTTATTCCTTTCCTGTGTCTGCCCACTAAAAAAGTAAACCAATACATACACACTATTCACTGCCACTATAACCATTAACCTCTATCTTGCTCCTCTTTGTAATAGGCTAAATTAAAATCTTCATCTCACAAACATTGGCTGCATGGTAATAGGAGTGGAAAAGCACACAACTAAGTGTTTTTACTTATAGTTGCAGCTTTGAAAATCACAGAGATTAGAGAGAGTTAAAGGTTGGAGACTTACAGTCATGTTTTATAAATTTCAAATCTCACCATAAATTAGAGTTTTAGAAAATTATGTTTGCTACATGAAATGATACAATCAGAATAATAAGCAGCAGTTATTTCTAATCTGCAGTTGTTTTCATTTGGGGCCATATTTTGTGTTTTATTCTTTAAAAGACAATTTTTATGTTTACTGATTTCCATATTTAGTAAACTGAAAACATAGCAAACATATCTATTTGTAAAGCCTTGAGGTCATCCTGACTTTGCCAGCTGCAAGAGAAACTTAATCCAAGCAAAAACTGAAGTGCTTTTAAATGTAAAATGTGCTTGCTTTCACATGAGCAAGCAGCCTGCAGGTAAAAAAATGCCTGCCATGGACTCAAAACAACAATGGTGGGATTTCAAGCACTTCTTTCAGAATATTTGTAACTAAATTTGTTGAACAGAAGTCCACTCAATATCATATAATATTATATAATATGTGATGGGCACAGATGTGAGATCTGACAACAAGATGCCATTTTCCTGCTAAATTTTTTTTAAATTAAAATGCAACAATTTTCTCTCACAGATGACGTTAAGTTGTATAATGTATACTTTGTGAAAAAGCAGAAAATGGGGGAGGTAGGTAGAATAACACTATCGCTTTGCCTAAAGAATGCTTTTGGCTTGTAAACATTAAGATATTTTAGAGGAGTTGCCACCATCACTGTGAGCATTGCTGGCTTGAACTAAGCATTACTGAAACTGAAGGCTGTTACCATGTAGACTTTAGCCTACAGAAAATTAGATTGAGTGGCACCATCAGTGAGAAGACAGTGTAGATAAAAGCCTACTAAACTTATAACTTAATTGAGGATATCCAAAAGTACCTAATCTTTCTAGCAGATGAAGGCAAGAGTTGTAGCAGAGAGAATATACAGCCATTATTACTGACAGGCTGTCCTTGTTTTCTGTGCTCAAGACCTGAACATTGTACGACACTTCATTTACAGTTCTGCATCACTGAAAGACTTCAGTCCATAAAGATGCAAGTATAAACTTTTAATCATTAAAAATCCTTCTAACCTGCCAGCATAGCACATAAATTTTTAGTGTAAACATGCATTAGGTGTCAGGGATTTGGACTATCTGAGGGGCTTTGGTTTTCTTCTTGAGGTCCAAGAAGGCAACACCCCAAGGTTTTCTGAGGAATTTATTAATCTTATCTGAACTTGAGACTTGTTCATTTGTTAATTCATATTTTAACACCTATATAGTTGGTGGAATAACACTGGAGCCTTTGATATTTATGGTACCATATGATAATTGTTCATTAATAATGGGATAACCACTAGGAACTAGTAGATACAGTTGCAAATTAGAAATGTTCCAAGAATGAATCCATATTATAAGTTCAGTTAAATGTAATTGCTAGAATTATTTCACCCATAATTCTCTTCCTTCTGTTTCTCAGCAGTTGTTAAATAAAGAAAAAAAAACCCTAATCACTGACTGAAAACTTAAGGAGTATTAATTGATTATTAAAACCAAGAATCTATATGATACCTTTAAAACTGTCATCTGGATAAAGGATGAAAACACATTTAAAGCAGTAGTCCATACTACCCTGCTAAAAATATTTAGAGGATGTTTTTAAATTCATTAACTGAAATATATGCCTTCACATCTGTATACCAGCTTTTCTCCTACTCATTTGTTCCACCTGGTCAATCCTAATGATGGGAAACAGACCACTAAATAATAATTCACCTAGGCAGAAACACACTACATGGATGAGTGTGTGTTTCATTAGATGAAATTCAAGGTTAGATACATATGACTGAGGCATGAAATCCATAAAAGATGAAAAATTTGTTCATCGTTGATGAGAAGGAAGATAGCACATAATTTTATTCAGGATCCTCTCTATGCTTTTATACTATTCAAGCAGTATATTTAAATCTCTCGTGGTTGAGAAAATCAGAGACATACAGATGGCAACTGAGTAGCTAGACAGAAACAGTAATATATCAAAGGTATACGCAGGTTAGATCATAGTCTTCTATAGTGCTTTACATTCTATAATACATAAGAAGAAATATCTCTACTAGGTCAACATTAGTCAACAAGTTGACTTCCATGGGACAGCATTTCATCCTGAAAAATTAATATTAGAGGACTATACAGTTCCTTGGTTAGGTAGCTCAACTTCTACACACAGGTCAGCTTCCCCTTGGTTACCATCTGCTGATAATCATGTCTCCTAGTTAAGTCATCCATAAGAATGTCAGAAACACTTCACTTACTCTGACAAAAATAATTCAAAACTGGATCTCTCTTTCCCAACCAGTCCAAGTCTTCACACTCTCCCATCTCAATCCCGCCAACCCAAACAGGCCTCAGCCTCTATATCTAGCCAGTTCACACCAAACAGATTTGCATTTGTATTTAAAAGTATAGATCCTATGAAAAATGAACAGTTTAACTTTTTGGTAGTAGGTACTGGCAGCACAGTAAGAAAGTTTATTCTGTTTGACATATTCATACTGTGACTTTACCAGGAATCAATTTTCAAGTCAGACTTCAAAAAACTGTTGCTACATGGCACGCATAAGGGAAAATTGCTATCAGCTGGATAGTGTAATCTTATTCCCTTCACTCACTAAGATTTTTTTCCTATTTTTTTCCTACACTGAGTAGGAACCCAACTGATGTTCTAGGAATCTGGGTATTCAGAAACTTCATATGAAGACAGATATGAGTTCAGATTACAAAGTTTAGTTTTCTTTAAAACATATTAAACATAGTGACTATTTCTGCATTAGAGACTACAAAATTGATTCTGATCTAAGTACGGGTATAGAGAAAGCAAAGGAGGAATGGGTCTAGTCGGAGTGAAAATGGGCTGAGTTAAGGTACCAATAAATGGTCCATGTAGTCCTGAATATCATTGTCCTGGCAAACTTAAAATTCCTTTTTTTGTTAGATACTCTGATAATAAGGATTCACAGTTGCTATGTTTTTAATAAACTTTGAGGGAATCAGAATCTGAATCTAAACATTCTCCTAGTTTTTGCAATTCAATCTTTGCAAGACAAGGAAAAAGGAAGAGGAAATTAGAGCTTCACAAACAGAATGCTAGTTCTTTGTTTTCATTTTGCAATCTGAAATAAATATAAATAGGAGAAATCAATAAATAATTAACAAAGAACAAAACAGAATATATCTTCAGCTTTTAAAGTTATTTGATCTCTAATGTATGACATTGGTAAATAGTCTGCTCCTTTGAGAAACAGATTGATTGCAGTGGGAGTTACCAGTCTAAATGAAAGACTGTACGGTAAGAAGATGAGCAATAAAAATCAAAAAGGAAACAAAACAAAAAAAAAAGAATTGGAAAATGAGCACCCAGCATCTTTTTTAAGAGTCCTTACCTGACTCATATTAATGCAAATCAGTTTTTCATCCGTTATTATTTGCTAGCCAAAATGTTTTAATTTTCTTCATAAAGCTGAGGAATAACAAAAATATCTTAATACCTACCTTGTGGGACACTATGTACTGTATCAAGCACTGCAATACACCTGATGATGGAATGAGACTCCAGGAGTCACTAGTTCAGAGAAAATTTGCAGTATATACTATCTAAAAAAGTGTAATCAAAGAGAATGTTTTATATAGCCAGAAATAACTTCTTAACATTTTGCACTCAAGCAAAACAGTCTAAGCCTATATTTTTCTAACCTTCTAACAATTCTTGACCAGGGCAGGTAATGTTATGAAAATATGTTAAAGCTACTGTGTTAAGTCACTATCGTAGAAATAGGAAGGAGCCCAAACAGAGTAACAGTTAAAGGTAGTAAATCAAGCATATTTTATCAGATTACCTCTTCATGTATAACATTAAATTAAAATAGGAAACTCAAAGAGTCCCTGAATGAAATTCTCTCATGATAACTCTCTTCTATTGTCATCCAATATTTCATCCCTGTCACTCAGAGAATTAGCAGATTTGAGGCTTTTTAAATGTTAGCCCATATAAATTATTAACATAAATTATAGAAACTATTTCCACTCTTTTCTATACAGTCCTCCAATATGATTCTCATTATTTTGCCTGACTAAAGACAAATGAAAAGAAATGGAGCCACCATATGAAAAAAAAAAATGGTTTCTGATTGAGGTGAAGCATATTTGGTAAAGCTGCCTACTCTATCTGTGCGTGAATAAAGAGCTGTTCTCTTCTTAAAGGCTTTTCTTTCTTTTAAATGATGCCATATAGTCTGAATAAGCCTCAAGAACAAAAGACACAAGTGAAGATCTGTAGAATAAACTACTTTTTCCAAATTATTTCAAATCCTTTTGTGATTTCTGTCCTGACTTATTTTTTATGCTATTATTATTAAAATGCATCTCAACTTCCAATGAGAGAATCTTTGAAGCAACTTTTATAATAACAACTTTTATAATATCCAAAACAGGATAGTTTCTGAACACTGTATACTGTCAGGTTCCCAAGAGCAGAAAACAGTTGTGAAGTAGCTCTGTGTGTAAAGAATAAATTTCAGATGAACTCGAGTAGTTTTTTCACAGCAGACCAGAGATAAAGCTCAACAGTCCTTCCTGCCATAGATAAAACTGCTAGCTTTACAATACCAAGTAAAATTAACAAAGTTGGCTAGCAAAAGATGAGAAGTAAGATTTCTTTACTGTATTTCAAATATATATTGGGAATCATATTTGCAACTTGTTTTCTAACCTGACTAGACTAACTGCAGGTCAGAGGGCAAGATATTTATATGAATATCACTAAAATTATTGAATCTAGAAAAACAGGATACCCTAAAACATATTACTTCAACAATAGCAGGAATTGACTTCTTAGCAAGGGGGAAAAAAGGAACATATTAAATATTCAGTGATGATCATTGTCTCTTGGAATTTGTCTAGTAACTGCTATTATTTGGGAGAAGGAGATCCCAAATACCAAAAGATTGTGAAGCAAATGTGCTAAATACAGTTAAGTCCTCCTCATGAAGAATTTTTTGGTTTACAAAGATCTTCTTGGAAAAAATAACAAAGAAAAATATTAACATAGATAAAGTAGAATTAGTGGAAAAAGGTTTATTCAGCCAAGAGCAGGCAATTTTTCATTATGTTTCACATTTGTAGAATACAGAATTAAATAAATAAAATTAAATAAATATCATTAACATTTTAATGCTTAGAATCCTTTGGGCTACACATGTGTCTATCTGTTCCTTTACACTGCAGATTATAGCCTTCCTTAGAAACTGGTTTTGCCTACAACTCAGCAAAAAGGAATTTTGCTTCAAGACTGGGATGATAGGCATCAATAGGCACAATATTAATATCAATTCAAACAGAGGTTTATCCATCAGCCTTCCAATATGTCCTGATTTTGGTGGGTTGGGGAGGGAAAATATAGTATACACAGGTGTTTTGCAAATTAACTAATATAAAACCTAGATAATTGTCTTTTCACAGTTAATGTCTCTGTCTATTTCCCCCATTGATAAATCAATATTCATAATGTATAATAAATTTTTTAGAAGATGAATTATTTAAACTAAACAATGAAACAAGAAATTCAGCTTTAATAAAAAAACAAACAAACAATATAACCAAACCCAAACAAAATCCATTCCTCATTAAAAAAACCTCTAAATGATAAAACACCACACATACAAAAAACAACCCCAAAAGCCAAAAACTTTAGCAAAAAAGGTGGCATATTGTACCCTACAGGAAGCTAATTTCATGTCTCTCTGGGAGCATTCTAGTGATTTTTAAATGGTTGAGGCATACAGTCAGCAGACAGGCACAACAGATTTTGATTTATAGCTTGTTACAGATGATTCTATGGACTCTAAGTGATAAAAAAAAAAAAAAAAAAATCACCTGCATAAAAACTTACACTTTATAGATTTTTTAAAATCTGTTATGTTAGAGAGCTGTTAAAGACAAAACACAGTCAAATAATCCAAAGTATTAAAACTCCCTACAATACATTATAAAAATTACAATTAATGATTTCTTAGCGTCTTTTTTTTTTTTTTTTGGTATTAAATCAGCATTCATAGAATTTCCAGCTGTTTTGTATTGGCTATTTGAATTGTCATCCAAATTTGCTACCTAAAGATTTATGTAGGAAGTGCAACACTTCAAAGATCTAGATAACATCATGGTGTTGTCTAAGAGGGAGAGGAGAAGGCTATAATGTCTCTTCCTGCCTTGTGATGTAAAGCAGATGCAAGCTAGAGCAGAACTAGCATGGAGCATCCCCTCCCTCCCTCTGCACACTAGTAAGTTTGCCCTGCAAATACAGGTGTTTCAAGGCATACTAAACAGACATTTGCAAAACTAAGAACACTGCCAATGTAATGAAGTAATGAAATAATTTTTGGTTTTCCTTATACAGCTAGGATAATTATTTTACAGAATGATTAAAGAAAAAAAAAAAAAAAAAGCAGCACTGAAAACCAGTTATTTTCCTGTCTTTTTCTTCAAAGAAATGGTCTCTTCCATTTCTTAGGACTTAAATACACCTTCAGCTTTTCATTCAAGAAAAAGGGACATAAAAGTCTGTAAAAAGAAACTTGACAACAGAAGAAAAAACAGCTAGAGAAAATGCAAACCTATACAAAGATTTTTTGCCAGCTTAAGTATCTAGATGTCTCCATGCTATGACTCTATGACTCAGTATTAGTTGAACATCATACTGCAATTTACTCAACATTTATAGTTTGGGCTGCCCACTAGTACAAAACAATAGACAATTATACAGCAACTAACATGCATATAGCTATTCACAGTGCATACCAGCATTCTCACTCAATGGTGTGGTTTTTTCCATTTAGTGAAATTTATTTTTAAAACATCCACTTGAACTGGATACGTAAACTGCTGTATTTTCACATACATCTGACCAGAGTTATATTTAGCCATCTTCAAAGAAGGCAGTTACTCGGGCTGTCAGGCTTGTAAAGACAACAAAATACAGCGAGAGCAGATCTGAAGCATTGCCCTCCCTAAGGAGGGCATGGTGCTGACAGTAATGAAACTAGCTGGCAGTTTATGGGGCACATGCTTGTGCAGTTGCTTTCCTCTAGTCCTTCCACAGCCCATGGAGAGAAATGCAAAGCAGGTAGTGAGTTGCCTCGTGGTCACAGGGACAGAGGAAAGCACATCTTATATCCTCTTTTAATCCATGCCCCTACATCAAAGGCATGGGGTACAAACATCTGACATTTGTAGAGGCTGAGATACAGGGAAGCACAGCTGGCTTGTTGCTGGGGCAGTGAGTTCACTTAAAAGAGGCCATCATGCCAATGGGTAGGGGAGGGAGGACAGAGAACAGCAGCTGTTCTGCTTCAGCAAAATTTTACTATTCATTAGATGAAGGCAAAATAAAGCATTTTATCTTTGCTCTCAAGGGGGCAAAATTCAATTTTTCCAACACTGCTGAGTAGCACTAGGATGTGTCACACCTAAACTAATGAAATCAAGAAAACGGTTGTATTTTTAAAACACACATTATCTTCACTTGGCTAATAGCCTGTTCAGTGATACTTTGTATCACTATATAATTACAAACCTATAAAATATCCATTAAATTCACACCAGTAAACATTTCTTTGAACTGAGGGAAATAAAGCATTTTGATGTATGCTATTCTCAGCATTTATCATAAATATTAGAAACATATTCAGTAACTAGATTACAAAAAAAGTCATAATTCCACAAGAATCAAAGTAACAGGGCGCTTAATTGCCTCAGATTGATAAAGAAAAAATTATGGCAGAATCAATTAAAAATATATTACACAAATGCATATTAGGTGGCAGCACCGCAGCTTCAATTTAGTGCATATTTCCTTGGGTTTTATGAGCTTCCTAGTTTTACATCAGAAACTGTGGGATATAGAGAGATAACCACAGTCACTGCCTTGTAGATTCCTATATAGGCTAGAAGGCAAAATTGGAAAAAAAACCCCACCAAACACCAAAAAAACAAACACCAAAAAAATCCACCACCACAAACCAACAAACAAACATAAAATAGGTCATATACTTTTTGGAGGGGGTTAGAATTTTTCTTGATAATTACTTCACAGTTTTTCTCTACCCTTCTTCTTTCTTCTTCTAAATGAGAAGCACCAAAATGTCTGTTTCCTAAAGCAATGAATATTTAAAATGTTCCTGAGAAGTCCTGATAAATGACAGGGATCATTTGCAAGCATCACATCTTTCTCAGTCTCTTCTGCTTTAGAGACCTTGGAACCTGATCTTTTAATCGCTGTATGCCAAAATGGCCTTACAACAAGCACAGTGATCTGCTTGGACTGCTGCTAGCTGTAAATTAGTAGAGACAAAAAGAAGTGGAGGATTTAGGAAAACTGCCTGAGTCTTTGTGATTAGGGCATAGAAAACCTTTGGTTTTGCACTTTTGTTGAACAGATGCAGACAGATGTTCTAATTTCCCAGAGGATGTCAAGTCCACAGACCCATATTCACTGTATCAGTCACAAACTACATAATTTCAAAATTCTGGCAGATTTTTCTCTGATATGCTCTTTCCATTAAAATATTCAAGACCTACAAGATGGAACATTAAGAGTTTGTACAAAGGGAATACCTGGAATCAAAAGGCTCCTCACATACATCCTCATGATTACCAAGACAGATGACAACTTCTAGCTCCAAACTCTCAGTTATATTAAAATTGAGGATTTTTTCTTTCCTTTTTTTCTTGTTTTGTTTTGAATGCCAAATATGTGAGACTATTATGTGTTAATATATATCACGATTATTGACAGAAATACACAAACATTGTCAACATCTGCAAAATCATGATTTAGTATCTCAGCACATATAATGAACACTGCTGAACCTTCACAAGGAAATAGTCACAACTTGATTATGATGTTTTATTAAATACATGTAGAGAAAATAAATAATTGAACAATTTGTATATTTCACAAGAAGGAAAAGAGGCCACATGTGAAAAAGACACAAGTATTTCTGAACTGTTCATGCAGACATCATTTGAATTTAAAACCAACCTGAAAACAAACAAAAAAAGTATGAATGAGCGCCAGCAGTGCAGGGAATCTAACTCATCCACCTTGCTTAAGACCTTAGATTTAAGTTAAAGAGAGTCAATGCAAGATTTTCCAACTTAAAAAAAACAACTGACCATCTCCAAGCATGTAGCACTCTGCTCCCTTCCTTCCCTCCCTTCTCTTATCTCACAGAATCACAGAATGTTAGGGGTTGGAAGGGACCCCGACAGATCATCTAGTCCACCCCCCCTGCCAGAGCAGGATCACCTAGAGTAGGTCACACAGATAGGTTTTGAAAGTCTTCAGAGAAGGAGACTCCACAGCTTCTCTGGGTATTCTGTTCCAGCACTCTGTCACCCTCACAGTGAAAAAGTTCTTCCTAATATTTTTGTGGAACCTCCTATATTCCAGTTTACATCCATTGCCCCTTGTCCTATCACTGGACATCGCTGAAAAGATCCTCCTGACACTCATCCTTTACATATTTATAAACATTAGGGAGCTCACCCTTCAGTCTCCTTTTCTCTAAGCTAAAGAGACCCAGCTCCCTCAGTCTTTCCTCATAAGGGAGATGTTCCACATCTGGAAAAAAAAAGAAAAAGAAAAAGCCACAAAAAAACCCTATCCAAAAAGCCCAAATATATTCTAGTAGTAAATCTTTTTAAAAGATAAGATTATGTCTAAAATCAATGTATGCTATGCTGTAGAGGTTTTCAGCAAAAAGTTGTGGCTGGTGTAATGGCACAGTAGCTACAGGCTCAGCTGCTCTGCTGCCAGTTACAACTTCCTAGCTCATGAATGGATACACAGGGTGTTGATCACAGAAGACTTATGCCTTCAGGGTAATGTGTGTCCAAATATTGCTGAAGCACTGCTGACTATTTTATAGTATCCCTTCTAGCACAAGAAGGCCATTTAGCTCTTCCAGCTAAACATCAAGGAGTGCAATTGCAAGACAGAAAGTGGCAGACACTATATTGTAGATAGCAATCCAAAACATTATGCTATGTAATGAAGAATATGGTCTTCCTGCCATCAGTATTATCTATATGCATATTGAACAACTGAATTGCAGGGTATCTCCTGCTTCTTACTGGTAGGAGAAGGAGAGAACTCTTTTTTTTTTTTCTTTTTTCTTTTTTT
>VWZY01009796.1:508816-536038 GCA_013399075.1 Chloroceryle aenea
TTTTTTTTTTCTTGTGAAAAAAAAAATTCATTCTTATTCTAAAGAGGAAGAATTTTTAGTTTAAATTTACAAAATCACCCTCAAATATTAACATGAATCAGTAGCATTAGATTTGGATAAATACCATCATAAGATCACATACAATTCATTCTCTATCTGAAAAAGCAAGTTTGTCATAAAATATATATATTTATTATATATATAGAGTTCAGTTTCCAAGTGTAAGTACTGTAACAAGATGTTTTATCACTGATTGCTGCTCTAATAATGTACCAAACACAGCTTGGAAATTAAACATTTACAAAAGAACACTAAAATGAAAAACCCCCACTCCCAAAATATATATAAAAAAAAAAATCTGTCAGAATAAATGAAAAGAAGTATTCCTGCTGCCTTCGTCCAGTTCTTTTTTCCCATATGGTATCTTACTTGTCATGTGAAGGCTGCAAAAATACCCTTTTAGAGAATATATTAGAAAAACAAAGCATAAACAATAAAGCCTGCCCAGCAGTCATGTTTTCCAGTGCTCTGTAGGGTAGCCATAGGAATCTTCCATGCTGTGAGTGTTAATGAGACCCTTCATAGGCACCATTAATACATAAAAGCAATCACCTATAACTCACCTTTTCAAATCTGTACTCCTTGAATTTAGTAACAGGAGGCAAAATAGAAAGCATTGTGCAAACACCATCCTCACTTATTGATATGCAACCATTAGCCAAAAAGTGGTGGGCAAGAAAAAAGTTACTGCGATACATAGATGCTTCAATAATCAAGCAGAGAGTACAGAAGTACTTGGGGAACATGCACAGTTTTTAAGACTACAAAACTGTCCCTAACCATATGATTTTCTGATGGAAGAAAATATACTTCTAGAAATTACTAATTAGCTAAAACTGTCTGGATTCAAGATACTTAGGTATTTAGAACAGAATGCGTATCTGATCAAACTCTATAATGACAGTAATCTGGCGTGAAGAAAACTCACACAAACTTTACATAGTTTTTTTCCAAGTTGTGGTTTATCTTTTATAACATTTACTTAAATGAAAGAAGGGAAAAATTTACATTTTCCACATGGATGCCATGTAAGTTCTGGCAAATAGTTGCCAACATTAGCTAACTGACATGAACCAGTATCAGCAACTTTCCAGAACAGACACTGGACTTCAGCCAAAGACAGCTCCACTAACCTGTGAAGGACCTGAAGCATTTGGTATAAAGTCCTCCACTGCTATTCCACTTCTGAACTGACAACACCCCTGGGCAAAGACATGTGTGGGGTCTGTCAGTCCCTAATACTTGACAGATTTTAAAGTGAAAGAACATTAGCTCCTTCTGCCAAAAATGCACAACTTAGGATATTACCTACTACATTTAGTGAAAGAAATATGAAACAATAACATGCCCAAGAGATACCTTGCACTTCGGTTTGCGCTCAGAGTGATGCCTCTGTTTCAGTTACTGGCAAGCTTCTAAATAATTTGAACAGATGCCAAGAAATAAAATGCATTTTTTTTGAACAAGACCCACTACTTCTACAAAATGACCACTGACTTGTGAAAGCTCACTTTAGGTTACTCGTTCTCAGCTGCATTTCTGCTTCTGATGACAGAAATTAACTCTTGGGCTTCCTACAGTTCTCCTTACAAGTAACTGATTCAGGCAACACATCCTATATCAATTAAATCTTTTTTGGTACAGAGACATCCATTGCCAGGTAAAAATATTTTTTTGAATAGTGCTACCTTCTGGATGAGGTCAAATATGTAAGTTGGGCTGCATATTCTAAACTGAACATACCAAATACATACAACAGATATCCCTCAAAGACAGCTTTGCTAAAGGTTACTTCTGTCCCTTTCCTACCCTTTATATGGTTTTGATGCCCATCAGGCCGATCATCGAGTAATTTCAACATATTATCAAAGGCACTTTCATTTTGGTGGCCAGGTTAGATTCTTGATACCTAAGTGTACTGCAAGAACTCAGTCAGCATCTGATATGAACTGAACTATTTGAAAGAGTGTAGTAAATGAATAGAGTGAAAAAATATGTCAGTCAGCAGTTAAAGGGGCTTGGCTACTACCACACTTACATAAAGAAATACACTTAAGGAGTACATTTTGCTTTCATAGAAGTTAAAAAACACTGTGGCTGTACATGAGATTTTAATCCTTAAATAAAATATGACTTCATAAATACTCATTATGAAAACATATAACTAAAAATGAGAAATGCATCTCATTAATAGTTCTTCATAGAGCAAAATCATGATGGCGGACAATCATGAGAATGGTAATTTATTTGAGATAAATTATCTATAAATGTAACTTACTAGAATGGGGTGCACCATGGCAGCAGACTTTTTCATCTAAAACTGAAACTTCTTTTGCTTCCAGTTTTAGGATGGACTATCACCACCAGGGGGTCACATACTGATATCTGACAGTTTCAGTGAGTGGTTCCTGTAACTGCAGTAGCATTTCCTCTCATCTGGATTCCATCAAATAACTTAGAAAAAAAGCAAATTCCATCACTATTCATGTTCCCAAACAGCAGTAGCTGAACTGCAGTTTTCAAGGCAGAAGACTTTATACACTATCCCAGTGGCACATTAAACCATTGTGTCAATTACTGTTGTAATCTTCATCATCTACATCTCACCCCCTCTCTCTCAAATGAAAAAGTGAAATACTGCTAGCGCCTTCAAGACAGGAAATTAGCTCAACATTAAGGACAAGTAAAATTGCACTAACACTCACTAAAAAGAATGCAGCTGAGTTTCTTATTGCTTTTCTGCTCTGCTGCATAGACATTTCACTAAACCAATAAATAAGCAAAGTTCAAAATGGCCTGTTCCACAGCACAACAAAGTCAAGAGAAAAGGTCTAAAAATATTTAAATTTAGAAGTCTGCCATGCACTCTCATTGCAAAGCAACTTAGAATTACTGTCAACATAGTGGTGCAACTGTAGAGAAAAGCTCTTTTCATTTTTTATTTTTATTATATTTTATGTTTATATTTACAATTATTATATAATATATAATACAATATATAATGTAATATTCTATACTAATGTAATGTTAATATTAACCCAATAATTAATGTAATAAATATTTTTTTTATTATCTTTTATTTTCTCATTACCATGAGGAAAGGTCATTGCCGCAGGACCAAAAGTCTGAAGAGGTACAAAAGGAGTCACAAGAATTAAGGGTGGTTATTGAATTAGATTAGAGGTATTAAATAAAACAATACAGATGCAACCTGTGGCTCAGACAGTCTCTGAAATCCTATCTGTTTGAAGTTAGATTCACCAGGGAAAGAAACACATGATTCGTCTTCCATATGTTATAATTTGGGCAGATTGATAGGAGCAGGTTTTGTTCTTAAATACTGTTTATGTCTCCATTCTGTCAATAAAATTCCTTATTTCTTAAAACTCACTTAACTGCAGGGAAAAAATAAAAGTAACTGAGACTGATGAAAATAAGTGTGAACCCCAAAAAATACAACATTTATGATGCTTTTTTTTTTAGTTATGTTGTTTTTTCATTGATTGTTAATGACATGGCACAAATAAATGGGGCATTCTGCTAGTAGAAGTCCTTTTTCCCTTGTAACAGATACAGAAAATAATGTTCCAAGTATCATGACACCAAAAGTCCTGGTGCTCTTCATCTGTTGTAACATTGTTTCAAAGAATTATACTAAAACATCAAAGGTTGTTTTTCTCAAACCAAATTTGCACAGATATAAACTGCTATGGTAGATTAACCTCAGTATGTCAAGTTATATACATGAATCATTAGAGTTTATTTAGTGGACATGTCTAAACATCAGTTTTCAGTGAGGTCTGTGCTGATAATTTTTCCCCTGTAATTATTTAAACTTATTGATAATTTGTCAAAATGAAGAATGACACTAGAATCAGCAACTTTATGCTAAATTGTATTCTATTTAATGCCTATGAATGCTGACCATGGAACTATATTTCTTGTGTTTCATGAAATCATATTTGGAGGAGTTTCCCAGAACTTCAGTCTTAAAATGGATGTTTAATCTCCCTTCATTCACAGATACAGAATATAAAGTTTATAGATCAGAGATTACTTTTCCCTTTAATTATGGCTTCTGTGTTGGGCATGACCTATATTATTGTGTGTTCATAATTGCCTATTTCTCTCTTCAAGCAGAGGAAGCCAGGCAAAACCATCTGGAGCCAGGAGAGGATTGTGACTTCATAGTGACTAACTAAGGACCAATTGACAGAAGGTCCCAAAGGCAGCAAGGGATGTCAGAGCACAGAGTGCCAACAGGAGCAGGGCACATGCAAGCAGGTATCAGAGGAAAAAGAACATTAGTACAGATCAGAGGGTACAACTGAGAATTTTCTTCATCACAGAAAGCTGTTGAAGCCAAGCATGGGATGAATGAATGATCTACTTGCAAAGACTCACTGTACATGAAAAGAGTAATCATTCCTGTTTATTTGGTTTTGCCTAGGCTAGCCATGTGTTCTGGTTTTTATTCTCTATATTTTATTATCTACAGGATAATTAACAAGTATAAACTGGCCTTAGGAGTTTAAAAACTTTTTGGCCTTTTTCAGGAGCTCCCTATAAAGGTCACAGCAGATTCTTTTCAAAATGCTGGCCTTCTCAGGGAACCATGAGAGCTTGCTAGTAGAATTCTGCTATGAAATCTCATTTCATTAACATTAGAAGATTCTATTTTTAAGTACATTTTATAGATTTACACAATTTATAGAGATGTACTTTATATAGAGATTTAGAAAATTTATAAAGATAATTTTATAGATCTATAAAATTTACAGACACATCTTCTAGAGGTAAATGGGAAGAGCCTTTTTATTTATTTGATATCTAATGCTTATGCCAACTACACTTACCAGAAGGAATGAGTTTCAGTTTATATTAAAGTTTCTTTTTGCAGAATTTGCACAGTAGGCATTATGTCTATATCTGATTTTATGGGTAAATGCTGAACTGCAAGAATAGAAAATACATAGTCATCCAAATTTCTATTATATTCAAATAAGATTTTATTAAAAAATATGCCCATGATTAAGGTTATGATTACTTTTTCTAGAAAAGATATCACTCAGATGGAGAAGAACTAGCATGAATACCACCTGAAAGCTGAACAGATGGGCAACAATAGACTACACATTCCACTCAAAAATACATAGCAAACATACAGCTCTAAAAATGACAAATGTGTATAGTGACCTATATCTCCCATTCATTGAATGACTGGAACAACTTATGAGTGTAGGTCAAATTTCTAGTTCTAGAGAAAGAAGAGTTTAGATACTCGAGGAATCTTCAAAGTGAATCAGAATCTACAAGGGCAAAATAGGTTAAGAACAGGCAGTATTACTATTTTTAGGCACAAAGGAAATCTAAGAATATTCGTATATATGAATCCCAACAGAGTGAGAACAATGTCAAAAAATAAGATAAAGAGATATAACACACAGGTAGAATAAATGGTTTTGGTAGTACGTGAAATGACTAAGATGTCCAATGATCAATAAAGCTCTAAAAAAATACTCCCATAACAGTAAAAACTACCCCACAAGTTAGAAGGACAAATAGTGTAACAGTTTTATTCCATATTTTCCATTACTGAAAAAGTTATAACAGCGGATAATTTACCTATCACACTGGAGTTGTGTGCATTGTGCTTATTGTTCACAAAGTGCTCTGATATCATAAAGAGATGCCCAAATACTCTGACGGTATTAAAATGCTTCTAACAGACTGAAGTAACAAAATGGTTTTGAAGGCTCTCAGTTTCAGACAACCAGCCTTCCTAGTTTTGGGGTCAGTCTCAGTGTCCAATCATGTATTTATTTGCAGGTTTTAATAATGGTTTATGTACAATCTACTCATTCTGTTCTGTTTCCATCTCTCTTCTCCTTGAGTTTCCTTAACAGTTCTTTAATTCTTTCAGTTCAAGGCCCAGGTCTAACAAAGCAAGTTACCATACAATTACATAAGTTCTCCTATCTGTCCACCAGCTTCCTCTCCAATTTGTATCAAAACCAAGCCCTTCTGACTTATCGGTCTTACTGTAGTTTAGTTTAAGCAAGTAAGGGTAGTACACCTAGACCACTATCCTGCCTCACTATGGCCAAAACCGGATGCTTAAGGAAAGTTTAATAACAGGGTAGTTGTGTATACAAACTACCCTAGAAAATTTTTCTAGCTTTTAGCAACTTTCAGTAAGGAGAATCCTGACTCAAACATGATATACTTGTATCTTGGATTTTCTTCATGAAGTAAAAAAAGGAACTGATTGTGATATGATTGCATTGTCTATCTCCATTGATTCACCTGTTCGAAAATACTAGCTTGCTGAGCAATTTTCACCTAATTAAGCAGAGGAGTATGAAGAGTCCAAGTGTTAAAGTTCACAGTGTTAAGATTTTACAAATGTAAAGAAAAATCTGCAGCGGGGTAAAGGACACACATTAATGACCCTCAGAGGAAAATTCTCTGAAGTGATCATAGTCATTCTCTGCTCCACATGTTTTGTGCTGTGGCCAGAGGAGCCATGGCATAGTTCTTGCCTTTTCACAAGCCTACCTAGGAATTCACAACACACTAGTGGGTATTATACAATGTGTCAGATGGAAACAAGAATTACTATGGGGTGACAAAGCAATGGCAACCTAGAGAAGACATGGGGTTGCTGCTATGGGAGACAGAAGAGGAAAGAACTGAGCATATTGCAATGGGAAGGATAATGTGGGGAAATGGTGAGGAAGAGGAGAAGACATTAGCGTTGAAAGAAAAAGGGAAGAAAAGCAAAATAAAATCTGGTAGTGGCATAAAGGAGAAGACAAGCATAATGGGGAAGGCAAGCAGTCTGTACAGTAAGTCAGATACAGAGATACATATCTCTGTTATTTGAACAAAAGGCCTGCAAATTTAAGTGGAAAAGTATTTACAAGATAATTTCTTTGTTAACAGTTTTCTGTCACAAGGCCTTATCTACTTTGTGAGAATTTTTATAACAAAAAAACCCAATGAAATACCAACTAAAATCACAATTCTTCCTCACATTTTCTTATTCAACAGCTGCCTGTGTAAATGGCTGCCCCAGCATAAAACTTGACTATCGATACATAGCACAGATAATTATAAAAGTTAAAAAGTCTCTCAGGATCAACTTCCAAACAGCTATCAGAATTTTTTGAAATAGAAAAAATAAAAAATACTCTATTGAAAAAACATTTCTAACATGTCATAATTTTCTTCCATTAATAGAAGAATAAAAATTCTCACAGAAAAGAAATTCCAAAAATATTTCAGATAGAAATATAAAAACATAACATTTTTTAATTACTCTAATAAAGTAATTACTCTAATAAATTAGCCCAAAAGGCGATAGGATAAGCAAACTGATTCTAATCTGAAATTGTTATCTTTTAATAGAAATTACATTTTTCATTAAAAAAAAGAAATCTCTTAGGTTTTAGAAAATAACCTCAGATCTGTATGTCATGAGGGCTACACAGGGAGTTCTAAGAGTCTCCAGATACTCTATGCCAAATTTTTGATGAATAAACAGTTCTTTCATTGCATAGAAGTGTTAACTCTTTTCTTTAAAGAGCACAGTACGAAAATTAACATTTGTAGAAATACGTACAAAAATTTGTGCTTTCGTTCACATATACACTACACTTGTCAAGCTTCCATATTGTACATGTTTGCAGAAATGTCAGTCATCTCCTGAACCACTGCTTATCATGGGTAAACAATGTGTTTGGACAGAGGAACAGTCTTGGACTGCCAAGGCAAGAGACAACTCAATCTTGTTCCCTAACTGGCTCCACAGAGTGCTCCTGAAAACTCTGTGTGGCTCCTACATATTGCCAGATCATGCTGGAATGTATTTATTGCCAGCTTTCAATACTACAGACAGTCTGGAAAGCTCAAGGTCAAAGAGGAGGCAAGAAATATTACACACTTTAAAAGGTAGAATTTGCATAGAAACTCCTTGATGGGCATTGCTTGTCAAAGACATGAAGTGTTTGCAGCTGAAATAAAAGAGCATAGCCCCTTTGCCTTGACACACAAAAAACTACACATTACTGTGCTTTTTCTAAAGCATTCAGTAAAAACAAGCTAAGAAATGGACAATCAATTACTAGAAAAAGCAGCTTGAAGGAAGGGATATGTATGTAACCTGTCTCTCAAGAATCATACTTCACTATCATTATTGTGGGAGGTCTTGTCCCTTAGATGTGGACATAATGCCTGACATTGTGCAGTACTTACTAGCTGTCCTGGTTTGAGTGAGAACAGAACTAATTCTGTTCAGCGATTTTACTTTTCAGCTCAGTTCTTCTAACTAACTGCACTGGCTGAAGTTAGCAGCCTGTTTTCCCAGGCAGTGTCTGCTGCTGGCAGTGATAACACCAGACAGGACAGGTGACCCCAAACTGATCAACGAGGTATTCCAGCCCATATACATCATATTTGGTATAAAGCTGACGGATCTGGAGGGTCTATAGCTTGCTCGCTCACTCTCTTTCTGGGGGCTCCTGGGCTCCCCTCCCCTCTTGGACTGCTTTGCCAGCTTTGCTTGGCTTGGCTCAGATCCTCTTTCAGGTCCTTCCTTGGAGTATCTGAGGGGGACTCTGTCCATTCTGCCTTCGATCCCAATCGGTNTCAGAGCATCTGAGGAGGACTCTTGTCCATTCTGACTTTGATCCTGATCTGTGTGTTCCTGCATCTGGTACCAGAATCCGGCTCCTGAACACAGCTCCCATCTGCTTCAGGGACCAGTCTGGAACTCCCCTGGTGCCTGCTCCACAGCATCAGTGGTGACGGTGATACTGGTTTTGTATATTTTTGTACATATTCTATTTTTATTATTTTCATTTTCATTCAAGCTGTTCTAGTTTCCTTTTGTAATCGCTAAGTCTCTCTCCCTTATTCCCTTTCTCTTCACCTTTGGGGAGAGAGGGGGGTCAACAGAGTGTCTGTTATTGGTCTAAGGGGCCAGCCTGACCCTAAACCATGACACTAGCTTTTTAAATTCCATTAATAACTAAATTACTTCTCTTCATATTATTTTTCACAGCTGATCATAATATACATAGCCTTGTGACTATTTTTATTGTAGTTCCTTAGCCAACAATTTATTCCAGACCCTGTAGCTCAATATGATTTTTAAATTTTATTCTTTTAGCCTCCTATTTCATTTCATGCCAACCTGTTTTAACCTCTAGATCCTCAAGAGAACAAATCAAGTGTTAAGCCAGAAGTCATGACATTGTTCTTTTTGAGACATAATTGTGCGCATCTCTTTAAATTATGCTTTCTCCTGTTTTTAGCGGCATATATCCAAAAGCCAAAACGTCCAGAGTATAATCTGGTATTTTTCAGAAAGGGCTACGTCTATCGTGAAGCAACTCCATAAGCATTCATCTCTTGAAAACTTTGACAACAAATTTCTCTCTTCACAAGTAACACCTTCAAAGATTATCTCCCTTTTTTTTTTTTCTCATGAATATGGGAACTTTAAAACAATGTGATAAGGTTATCTTTATAATTTCTTCAGTTTCTGTGCTGGTTTATATGACAATAATAATCTACGTACATGAAATCATAAAAAAAATAACAGATAAAGTGATACTTATTTTGCTTTTAACTTCCAATAAACTGTATTTTAATTTATGCACAATGTCATACTCCATGTAGTCACATGTAGTCACAAAGCCATTTGTTCCAATAAGAAGTGACTCAAATTTGGAATATCAGCTAATGAATATAGTAGAAAATTTCACAGAGCAACACAAAATATAATCACTGTTTTCATGTTGAAGCAGGTAATGATTCACATCAGGAAATTAAATCTGTGAGAACACTTTAGTTGTTTGGTTTTTTTTTGAGGATCAATATGAAGGGTTTTTTGAGGCTCAGCTGATAAATTGAATATACACTAATTAATAGCCTAAGCTTCCCATTTATGCATAATTGTTGCCCACTTGTGACACAGTTTTCTTTGAGTTTTTGTTTGTTTGTTTGTTTGTTGTTTTTTTTTTAGGGAAAGTGCTTGTGGTCATTGTGATGCAGTTCTACTCACTGGAAGTTCTGTGATGAAGTTCTGTGATGAAGTTCTACTCACTGCTTTTTGTATTATGTGGTAAACAATTAAATCAAAAGGAATTTTACCTTTTTTCTTCAATACATTTTTTCTTTTGTCATTTTATGTACACCAAAATATTTTAAAATGTGCAACTTTCAATGACATTACTTCAATTCCTTCAAGGGAAGACTTCTGACTGATTAAGTAATAGATGTCCAATCACTGACATGGAAATTAACTTTTAGTACTGGTGACCGATATGTACTTTTGTTCTTAACTTTCTGGGCTTTTTTTCTCTCTTTTTCAGTGCCGAGTACAGTGGGACAATCACTTCTCTACTCCTGCCAGACACTGGTTTTGATACAGGCCAGGGTGATGTTGGCCTTCCTGGCCACCTGGGCACACTGCTAGCTCATATTCAGCCAGATGTTGATCAACACCCCCAGGTCCCATTCTGCTAAGCATCTTTCCAGATACTCAGCCCCAAGCTTGTAGCACAGCATGACATTGCTGTGGCCCAAGTGCAGAACTTGGCACTTAGCCTTGTTGAAGTCCATACAACTGGCCTCAGCCCATTGATCCAGTCTGTCCAGGTCCTTCTGAAGAGCCTTCCTATGCTCAAGGAGATCAACACTCCCATCTAACTTGGTATCATCTGCAAACAGCAATAGACAGTGGCTGAGTCTTTTTCACTGCCTGTTCCATCTAAATCAGTCTCCTCCCCATCCCTATGCTCTGTTTTCTTTCTTTCCTGCTCTGTTATTATAACTTCATTATATCTCAGTCAAGTTATATAGATAATCAAAGGGTTAAAAACAGTCAATGGATAAGTTCAGCTAGTCATATTAATGACTGGAGACATCACTGTTGTACTTACCAATTATTGTGACGATGTAATGCAGTTCATTAAACATGGACAAAAAATACTCATGTGGATTTGATACATACAACATTTTCTCAAATTATTTTCATATTTTCATTACATGTAACCAGTTTGACCTTTTTTAATTTGACATGATATTTATCTGTTATATAACTATAAAAATAGTTTCAACTAAAAATATATTTGAAACTACAACTTTTATAATATTAAATTCCCTTATTTTAAACTTGAACCAGCCTTGGTGTAAATTTTTGAAAGACTGATACACTGTAAATAAGAAAATATCAAGCACAGATTATAAAGCAACATGGATATCAAAGATGATCTGTGCTACACGTGACCCAGAGACTCAGTAAACAAAGTGCTAAAATATTACTTCCCAAAAGCTTGTGCTTTCTCATTCATTAACCAAGAAACAAAAATAATTCTGTGCCAGTACAAACACAGGCAGAATAATGTTATGAAAAGAAGGTGCTCATGTTAAACTAGGAGTCGTGATTTTACAACATAAAAACCCATCCACTAGGACTAACATAAAAACCATCGATCTAATTTCAGGACGCATCACCCCACATAAACCCCATTGAAAGACATAAAATGTCACTGGTTTATCCTCTGAGTAATCCAGTTCCATGAGGAAACTGGATAGTCATTTTAATAAAATGGTACTCATGAGTTTTTATCACTTTTATAATTAATGCCTTTCAATTTTATTGGCTCTCAGAAGGAGTAATTTAGCTTCTCTATTTAAACGTGACTTTTTATCCTTCACAACTTGCAGGTTTCAATGTTACATTTCTAACAAATATAAATGCAGATACTGAAGTTTATTAAAAAGTATGATGTTCTTTTCACTGATATATACAATATATGATTTTGAACCCAATAGGAAAAGGAAAAAAAGATTTAATCAATTTTCTAGGCTGATACAGCTAACACTTTTCTTGAGAATATAAGATTATAAACTTCACAAAGTGGTTATCAGGGATTACACTGAGTGAGGTAAAATATACTGTTATCTATTGATTTCAATGCTTCTCTTGCTCTTCAAATCTTCCTGGAAAAAGCATTCTAATATATTTCCTGCATATTAATATCATGGCCCTTACTGATATCAGTGAGAGTTTTACCATAAATTTCTTAGGTAATAAAATGGAAAGATGGGACATCAACACTTTCTATAAATTGAACCTGAAGTCCAATATTAATTTAAAGGGGAAGAAAAAAAAGAATTTTTGTCTGTTCTTTTTTTTTTTTACCATGGTTTAAATAGTTAAGCATCAGAAATTCAAAAATACTGCTCCTGAAGTGCTGTCTACTTTTTTTGTTGAGTTTTGGACTAGACAGGGAAGACGTGCCCTGGAATCATAAATCTGTTTTGTTCTTCTCTGATGTTGTTAGAGTAAAGGGGAAAAGAATAATATACTTGTAGAGTCTGTTTTTAAAATGGTAAGAAATCATTAACAAGTAGTGAAATTCTGGCATCAACAGACATGTCCTAGTAAACAATTGACTTAAGTACACTGGCAACCTGAAATTCTACTAATTAATTAGTAGGCAAAGCTGTCAGGTATAGTGTCCTGATGTAAAAATCATGTAAACTGACTTTTCCCCTTGCTCTTTCTCGTATATGTGAGTGACATGATGTCAGTAAAATGTTTATAATAAATTGAAGGCATGTTTACGAACAATTTAAAGCTTTAACTTTAAAAAACTAAACAAAAAAAATATTTTTCTTTCATGTTGTTATAACTAGAGTGGACATAACAAAAAGAAACTACAATTTGTAACAACTGTATGCATCCCACTATTCTTGCAACGTTAAGGTGTCAATAGACTGGCCAGTTATAGATGCAGATTAAAACATCATTCACAACTACACATGTTGTAGCAGGAGATGGCAATGGAAGCTGATGCATTGATGCCTGCCACCTCTGAGATAATGGTGAACATGTCCATCTGACACATCAGAATACTTGAGCATTCATATATGACATGAGAGCAGAGGTTTATTTATAAATCATTCTTTCACTGGTAAAGGAATTTCTAAGATTACAGAGTGGAAAAAGTACATACAAAATAAAATTTAAAGCTTCATCCCGTTGGACTTCACAAGGAAATCCCATATTTGATATTTTACTTTTTTTTTTTAATTGTAGCTGGCTGTAACTGAAATTTTAAGCTTGGGAACAATACATTTTTTTTTAATTAGCTATCTCAAAGCAAGTACCATTATAATCATCTAATTATCCTTTGAGGCAGCTTTACACATAAATGTTTTAAACATTCATTGCCTTACTACTGGGGGCTATGCCTCAGTTTATATACTCTACAAGAAAATAAAATTAGTGTTATGCACTGAAGAACATGCATGAACAGAAAATGTCAAACTGCCAAATGCTGCAATTTTAAATATACGTTTCTCTTCCAAGACTTTCTAAGGCTAAAGAAATAAACCAACTGGTCCATTTAAATTAAATTTAATATATATTTGTTTTTCTGTTTGACTTATTTCATTTACACTGTCTACATCTGCTTCTTGCCCACAAGTGTGGAATAATGCCATTTCTCAAATGATTGAGCGATACAACTGTTAATGAGTAGCTTTTATGATTTAATAAATAAGTCTTTCAGCAAAACTACTTGTGGAAAAAGTCTCTTAGCAGTTCTTAAGAATTGTTTATTAATATTGTGAGTAATCATTAGATACACTATCACTACTTTTTATTAAAATGTTATTTAGATATGAGAATTAGCTTTGGTTAAAAAATAATTTTTTGCTAACTGGTTGGTAAAGCAAGGCAAATCTTCCTAAATATTAGTATGGCAACTGAGGTGGCAATAGACTGGCCAATTACAGACACAGATTGAAACATCATATTTTCTTGTTCTCAGATCACTCTCATGACATCAGACTTCAAATTTGCTTACAAAATAATTATTTGGTTTGGTTTTCTTCCTTTTTTTTTTTTTCTCTTTTAACCAAGATCATGCTAATGAGTCTTTTTCCCCACTTCTAGAATTTTGACAAAATTCATTTAGACTTCCAATATCCACATTCTTTTGCAACCAGACAGGCTCATCTGAGTTTTCTAGAAGTACCACTCATGTCTTAATGCTAACAGCATATTTTAAGAATTACATAAGGTACCAGACACAACTGATAGCTGGTAATCAAGACTTGATAACTTTTTCTTCCTGTCTGTTCTGTTAGAAGGCCCTCCCCGGGTTAAATCTAGTCCAAAAGATTTATTTTGAAAATCTCAGTACTATGAGGTTTGGAAGACCACAAGAAAAAATTCATGTCTATTAATGTCTTATACGCTGTCCTCCTGAAATTTAACTCTGAAGACAGAAACATAACACTTCTAGAACCAGAGGAGACAGAATTGTGAACATCTTGTAATACAGCCGATATAGAAAAAATCCATTAAAAAATATTTTTACTATAAATGATTTTTCTGCCTAATACAACTATATTTGTTAAATATATTCTACATAAAGGAAGGTGAACATTTCACTGTAATCAAAGAACATCTCCAAAAAAGGTCTTTGAGTAAAATTTACTCAGAAGAACAATCATTCAACTTCAAAAGGCTTAATTTTAACTTCTGATAACCAACCACTTAAATAAGAAATTTGAAAGTACATATGGAATCCATCAAGTAATGCAGTTTTCTGGTTTGTTATTTTTATAGAGAAACACATTTTTTACTTAAAAGGCACTAACTTTCTGCTTTTAGTATTTACATAAATTCTGTATAATATTGAATATAGACAAAACAGGTGTAGAGAAATTCCATTTGAGAGGGAAGTAAAGCAAGTCAAAACTATAAAAGATACTTATTAAGTGTGATGCTTGCATGATAATTATGTAATTTCTGTATTGAGATTGAGCAATGAGATGAACAAACATGCAAGGTATTTCAAAGTATTAGATCAATGAAAATATTTCTTCAGCAATTTACCATAGCACCTAAAAAACTGATCTGGACCTATTTCATGAATGTACAAGTCTTCTCTTGATTTAATTTGACAATATCTTAAAAAAAAAGGAGTTTGGATGTAACAGAAACATGTTGTTGACACATTCTATATATGGATTTTCAAACAGAATAACAAAATAAAATCAACAATAAACTTCATTTCTTTCAAGAGGCCCAGCTGCAGATGAAATTGTTAGAAAAAAAGGAGAGAAATAATTCATATCCAATTCAATTCCATTCTACAAGATTAGTAAAACCAATGTAATGACCACAATCATATAGCAACATCTGCATCAGATACTTTTTTTTGTTTGTTTGTTTGTATGTTTCAGTTTAACTATATTCAGGTGCTATTTACGTCAGATATCTAACCGAACCAAATATTCTTAAAGTTTTGGTCTCCACTGTTTCATCTTATAATGAACTAAATGTCCAAAAGCAAACATTTGTCAATACACTGTCACTTTCCTAGTTTAATAAAGAATTCTTAAAAATCCAATATTCTTTCTTAGGCTTTAATTACCCAGCAGACAGGGAAAAGCTTATACACATATCCATTTACATTTAATCCATATATATCTCAAAGTACTTCATGAAAATAAATGTATTCCTCATGAAGGGAATGAAGACCTGTTGAGGCTGTGTCTGTAAGGCTTATGTTTTACTGTATTTCCTATATTCTTTAAACAACAAATATGTGAGTCTTCCATCAACACACGTATAGATAGCAGAACCTGAAAAGTAACTCCCTTTTGAAAGCAAAATAAAAATGTTTTACTTCAATGCCTTACAAAAATGTTACAAAGCACTGTACCCCTACTCAGATAAGACTTTTAAAACACATCACACTCCATGAATGAGGACAAATATCTAATTAACTAACTTCATCTGGTAGTTTAAGCCTGCTACATACAAATGCCTGAAAACTGTCACAGTCCATGGGACAGGAAATAAAAGCTCTTTTTTGTATAAAATGTGAATGCTAGATGAGATGTCTCTATTCTCATTTAATTTTCTAGATAGCCACCATATATAGAGAAGGAATGCTTACTGAAAATTAAGAAATATTCTTTGTTTCTTACTTTTATGTATTTAAAATATATATGAATACAGAAAAATAATTTCCTGGATTACTTTTTTTTTTTAACTAATTGAAAGATGTCCATGCAATATATAATTAAAAGATATTCTGATGCTAAAGTTCAACTACAGGTAACTAGAACAGCTGGAGAGAACACAAATGTCATAATTTATCCCAGGGTTGCCTGGATTGAAGAGTTGCTTGTGACTGAAAGATAGCTCTTTCTAGAAGTGTGGCTTTCTTCTTGATTAATTGAACTGGGAAAGACAGTAAATTGGAGGGGATTAAAACCAACTGCCTATGTATTCCAGGATGGGACAAACTGCCCTTTGGGTGTGTCCTTCCTCTTGATAAATCAAACTTGGATGATTTTCTTAGACTAATTTGGTCACAAATATGTATTTCACTGGGTAAGGAATAGATATGTTGACTTTTTTTGCCTAGTAATTAAAACCTCTTATTTCTGTTAAAATGCAAAAGAAAGCAACAGAGCCCCAAGTGGACCCACAGGCTCTGCTACCTCTTGCCCCCTCATTTGGGTTTGACTGCCCAGAAGCATAATCATAGACCTGTCTCTGTTGGAATGCAGTTCTGTCATCATGGGTTCCTCAGATGTGGGAAGCCTTCTGGGGTTCCTCCCACATCTGGTCTTGCCAGGAGCTGGCTGCATCTGAGCCTTGTGCCTCATGACTACCAATTTGCCCAGCCCCATGGGACCCTCTTTAGACAGCTGAATTGTCCTCCTTTGATCTTTAATCAACACAACAGTATTCGCTTTTAATGGGATGCATCAAATGCTTTTATTTATGCATATGTTCAGAATTAGATTAGATATGCACTCTCTAAGTTCAAGCAAGGTTTAAGGTCACAGCATAACCTACAACTCAGTAAATTGCAAAAAACTTGACTTAGGTTTTGTTAATATTTTTATAAATTTTCTGTCTTTAATCATCTTCAGTTAGAATTTCGTGCAAACTTGCCGTTGTACTTCAGTGACTTGTTCTATTTTCATTAAATCCATATGAATCATCTAGTTACCCTGCTCCCTCCTATGAGTCAAAACAGTTCCAACAAACAGACAGCTTTTTGTAAAGCTTCTGGAAGCTTTACATCTTACAAAGTGGATGTTGTCATCTGCCTCACTGAGATTATCTATAAACTGTGGGCTATTTGTGTCACCAGAGCAACAATGCCAACCACCGCTAACACTCTCCTGATGGATTGTCCTGATGGATCACTCAGGACCTCCTTGAGAAAGCAAGGGCAAGCTGAAAGATAAAAATCAGCAGCAACTGATTTCCAGCAGAATCTTGAAAATCATCTCACGTGTGTCTTCAGATACATAGAATACCTTTCTCCTAGTTACATGGCAAACTACCTGTGAAGGACTGGTGGATTCACTGAATATTTAAAAGAACCACGAACTGCTGTATTTTATTTTTGAAAAAAATATCATGCTGTATTACCAGCTGTTTCAACCTACCAGTATGTACCTGAACTACTTTAATTAAAGGTGGTAACATATTAAAAGGTTTGACCTTTGGAAACTGAGTATTTCAAGCTACTTAGGGATTATTCACACCAACTACTTTATATGCTTCACTCGCATATGTATCCCAGGCTTCCTATACAGCCATTGAAGCACAGTTTCTTCTGTCTTTAAGTAGTACAATCACATTTATTATCAAGGCAAATGTATTTGACCCTTATATGGGCATTGAGGGAGAAGAGGAAGAACTTTAAATATGAACACAATGGTTAAATAGTATTGCCTTGAAGACAGTGAAGTTACAGCAGAAGTAGCAAAGTTGCAGCGGCTTCTCCTCAGAATGAGAAGTATGAGAAGTAGCACAGAAAGAGAGAAGACACACACTTAATAAAGGAGTACTCAGCAAAATATAATTTTTAGAAACTGAAATGCTAGAGAATGTTCCCAGTAAGATTTTGCCTTGTACAACATTCCTATCATATGCTTCATTGACATAATTTATATATTAAAAATTAGACTGTTAATTCTACCAAACCCAGAAAGACTGCAGGCAAAAACTGTTAAGCCCTGCCTATGCACTTGTAATTTTTCCAAGTAATCCAAACCATTTTACAGCTTGTTTCATCTTAACTGTATGAGTCTATCAAGCAATCATGTTTCTATAGCATTAAAACATCTTCTCTAGTAACTATTAAGGCTGTTAAAAATATTAATAACACCCACTTGGCAGAGAAGATTCGACTGACTTGTAAAGCCTAGAAGGGAGTTAACTCCTGTTCTTCAGAACTGAAAGCGATAATAACACAGACAAGAAAAGTTGCTTCCATTTTTTTCTGTCTTCAAACGCATACTTTATATTCATGTTCTGTTTCCCAATATTTCCAAAAGGAAACTAAGTTATTAAAAAGGAAAAATATCTATGAAAAATAAAGAGAAAAATATAAAAGTTATATTCTTCCAAAATATAATTCCTAAAGAGAAAAAATTTATGGAGCTTCATAATGACATTAAGGAAGAAAGGAAAACTAATGCTCAAAACTTGCTGACCTCAAGCTCTACTCCTTCAGAGCATTCTGTTCATCTTATCCTACCACACAGAATAGTCAGAGCTGTTTACTGTACAGTAAAATGCATTTTTAAATTATGCACCTAAGAGAAGTCTGAGAACTAAATATCATGGATAGTATTTACTATAATCAGCACAAAGTAAGAAATTATTATTACCTTTAGTGAACACCCTAAGAATAGCAGGCCTCATGAAGAAAAGAGGTCTAATGATCAGAAGAAATTCCTGATTTCTTGTTAATATATACAGAACGATTAGCCATAACCACATAATTATGTAAAGTAGTCATACCAGTAAAATTAAAATAATGTCTACGATGTATAAATGACATAGAAAAAAAACCCCTTTTTGTACCACGTGAATAAAACAGTAAACCTTTTCAAAAGTTCAGTTGATTTTTTTAAAAACTCCCTACATCTTTGTTTCATAATAATAGAATGCAAAGTATTTACCTAATTAATAATATGTACTGTGAATCATTCTGTAAGACTATGAAAAATCCATTACACAACTCCTCTGAAATCATCTACTTTGAATTCTATATTTTGTATTTAAATTTAAGACCACATTGTGAGCAAAATGATGGCTGCTTGCCGATTAAACTAAAGCACCCTGACTGGAACCCATCATTACCTGAAGTCCACTTTTCAGGAAGGAATAATTCAATCATTTTATATTTTGTTGCACGCTGGATCAATTCAAACATGTAATAAGAACAGTTTTAAAATGCACTCTTCCTTCAATTATGAGGAAATTTTATGTACAATATTTCTTATACTCCTACTGAAGAAACAGAACTGTGTATGACCTTCAGTTAGAATAAAGTGAAACTCCCACCTGTTTCCTCTCATGCTTCAAACTAGAAGACACAAGCTTTAGTAAGGGAGCCATAAATACTGAAAAGTTATTGGCACTCTGCTACAAAATATATTTTTCTTCTGATAGGATGATGATGATAAAGGAGAGCTTGGTCCTCAACTCCTGATCTCACTTTGCAGTGACTGTGAAGACTTTCCTCCACTCTCATCAGCTATCTGATGACTCAAAAATCTACCTGTTGCACAAACTTATCTCCTATGCCTGTCTAATATCTCTTCTGCATGCTGCTGTCACTTGAAACAGATGATTCTCCCATCTTCACTTCCAAAATACTTTCCTCTCCTTTCTCCATTACTACTACAACTTCTTCTCTTAATCTTTCAAGACTAACACCAATATTTTTTTCTTGTTCCTTCTTCTCTGTTCTCTCATCAGTTATCCCAAATATCTCTTTCCATACACATTTCAGCAAACACAACCATTCAGCAACTCATCACTTCTATTAATAGAAGAACTGTTCTGGCCCTGACAATTTTTGTGCAACATCATTGTCAGTGCACATGCCTTTGACTCTGCCTGGTGAGTCCTCCTCTGCTGCCACTTCAAAATTTAAATTTATAACACTGTTCTAAAATTTTTGAAAACACCACATTTAGTCTACTTTGCTGTGCCCGATTCCTCTCCATCCAACCCATCACAGCTTGGACACATATCCTTCAAATGCCTTTCGTTAAGTGACTCTATCAAAAGCTTCTTTGTCTTCACGCTGTTTTTCTTTTTTCCCCAATACCTACCTCCAGCCTACATAAAATACAGCCAGATGAGTCCTTCTGACAAGTATATGGACTTACATCCAAATCTAGTTACACCCATGTGCAACCTGGCACGGGAGGAAGGCAGCTTATATCACAAATGCATCCTAAGCTATACAAAGTGCAACATGGCAGAAGAAAGAAAAAATTATATATACTGCTTTTTTTAGCTCCTTTACAGTACATTTGTATTATTCATATTAGTGAAATATTTGTCCTTTCTTGCACTCATGTTCACATGTTCAAATACAATGCATGACAGAATTTCACTACTTCTGAACTATCAAACCACCATTTTATCTGCATAGCTGCTACACTGCTCGTTATATCTGGTATTCATCCTCAGCCTATCAGTTTTATACTAAATGACTTTCTTCCTAAATGCTATTCCGCAGTGAAGAGACCTGCTACTGTTCATTAAAAGCCCTACTTGAATCTCTTCAACAACGCATCACACATTAGTCAGATTTAAGACGGAGAGAAACTGTCTCGTTGTTTTTTCTAAATGAGTTCCATATACATTATATGCATCAAACATTAGTTTATTCATCAATAAATGATTCTGCTATTCTGTTATTTTTGTACTGCACATAAAATATATGTCTTCACTATCCTTTTACATAGTTTTTCTTCAGATGAGAAATAGATCAAATGCAAAGACACTAAAAATATGAACATGCCATCTACCAAACATGCACAGTTCTATTTATATATAAAGATTTAAAGCTTGCTACATTATGGAATCATTCAGTTCAATTTTTTTATCATTGAAATAGTTATGTAATCCCATCTAAATGAAGTATAATACAGAGTGCTTTGCATGATTGTCCGTGTGCAGAAATGGCTAGATCAGAACTATCATACTCTTGCAGATGTTGCTCAACCCATTGCACAACCTTCAGAAGGTAGCTTGGAAGAAGGCAGAGATTACATTATCACACTGCCAGCACCCCAGCCACCTCAGCCACAAGGAGTTCCAGTCTGCTTTTGAGACAAAAAGGGAAAAGGCTACACTGAAATGGAGAGCAAACTTCTATAACAAAGCAAAAGAAATAACTATAAAGTTTATAAATTAAAATGTAAAGGATATTTCCTGCAGTTGATAAAGACATGCTGTTAAATTTCAAAGTGGCCTACTGCTGAATGTGAAATATTAGATGACCAGACCATGCAAAATGCCCTTAACCTATCTATGAAATGGCCTTTGTCTCCAGATCGTGAAGAAATATGGGCCAAAAGTGCTGTGAATCATGGAGTTGAGCAACAAAAAAAAGGGGACAAATAATGAAATAAAAAAAAAAATCCTAGAAAATAGACTAGTAGATTCTTTTACCATAAACTTCACTAAATATGCTTTAGGGAAATAGAGACAGCTACAACACAGAACAAGTGCAGGTGCATGCTGCTTGGTGACCATTCATCTGAGCAATATCTCAGTGCCTTAAGAAGCTATGAGTTTAACATAGAGCTGAAGTACATCAGCAAGGAGAGGAATCCAATTTCCTCAGAGATTATTTATGACAAAGTGCATCTAACTGAGGCCCAATTTGTTTCTGGAATTGCAGTCATTCCATTCCAACTAAACAACAAATGAATCTGCCTTGCAGAGGATTGGTTTGGGGTACAAAAGAAAACAAGGGAGAGAACAGATACAACATTTCATTTACACACCAATTTACAGGCCCACTTACAGAAATGATTGATAAAGCAGATTTTTAGAAGTGGAGAACTACTTGAAAAAGAAGGCCTCTGAATCTTATCTAAAACTTTTACTCTGTGCAGTGAGCATTTATTATTTCAGATTTATTAATGTACACTCATTTGTTTAAAACACATACTTTGTCTTATTATTTTAATGTTTCCCGATTTACTTTACATGGTTAAATTTCAATTTTTGTCAAAATAAAACTAACAGAACTATTGTTTCATATAAAAAAAAAAGGATTACATTTTAAAAAGGAAAAAAGTCAGGGCACGATGTGGGCTGGCAGCTCCCTGTAGGGAGGGGCCCTGGGAGTAGTGGGGGCTCCACAGACCCCAGTCTCATAGCCAGGGCTCTTCCCACTGCTCCCAGCAAGGGAGTGGCACAGCTGGAGGCAATATCAGGCATAAGGAACTTATGTGGAAAGGTGCTTTTCTAATTAATATTATTTAAATTTTAATATATATGCTATTTGAAAAAGCTCACATTGACTTTGCTGTGAAAACATTGAAATTACATAATGTCAGCTAACATATTAATACTACATCACTTGGCTTTATTTTATTAAAAAATTAACTTTTAAGTACATTCACAAAATTAAAAATTGAAAAGTAATTTTGGTTGCCAGTTAAAATTTTGGGTCAATTTCTGCTCCTTTTCTCATCTTTATCAGCTGCAGCAAGACTTTTCATTTCTCCATGCCAAAACTTATATAAGCTTTATGACAATCACCAAAAACATCCACAGAACAAACAGTAAACAGGAATATTCAAGGACAGACTGGGCAACTTTACAACAGAGGCAGGCACTGCTGCAGGCTTGAAATTATAGTAGGAAAAACATGGAATTGTTCGGAAATGGTAATCAGTGGGTCCAGAAAAAGTCCACAGGCCCACAGGAGAATAGTAAACAGTCAGTGTTCACCAATTAAAAGCAAAACTAGAATTTTACACACACCTAAAATAAATTCTCAAATTCCATATCTTAAAAACTACCAAAAGTGACAAGTGGCAGTGCATGAGATCTGCTTTTCAAGTTAAAAAAAAAAAACACACAAAACACCAAAAAAAGCAAAAAACACACAACTTCCTAAATAAAATTAAGATGTACTGAAAATACAATTCAATATGCATTTCCAAGCAGAAGCCAACAGTTACAGCAAACATTCAAACAGAAGAAAAGCAAAAGCTCAAAACCAGAAAACTACAGAATTTAGACAATCTGTATTTGAAAGGGGATAAATTAGCACCTGCTGAAGAGTAGTGCAGAATGATTTCCTAAAAAACATACCCCCAAAAAACCATACAAAAAAACCCTAGTAATCAGACTTGGCTTGTCCTATAGCTGAATGTGAAAAGAAGAACCTATCAGATATAAAAAGTGTTTTTATTCTCCATCTGAATGAAAGCAAAAATATAAGGAGAGAGAGGCTTCTCTCAGCTTCTCAAATGTGTTATATTAAGTAGAAGAGATATAAGCTGTTTTTAATTGCAAAACTCCAAACTTTATAATAAATATGAAGATAAATGAAGTTTGAGAAAAAAGAAGGGAATCTTCTGTGCTAATAATACAACAATGAAATTGGAAAGCTGTGCGGAAAGAATGCAGAGTTAAATGAAGCCAAAGTAGAGACAGGATTCCCAAGACTGACTTGAATATGAGAAATGTGTATCTATGTTTCTAACTTGCTCCCCAATATCTTATTTTTAATGTTGTGATGCTTACTGAAATATCTGCTTTATACTTAATGCAAATGAAATTAATATTACTTACACCACTAAATTTAAAACAGTACAAAAGTAAGTGAAAATATAGCTGCTGATGTCAGAAAAGGTAAAGGAGTAAAGAACCCAACCATCAATTTAAATAACACTATGAAAGATGGTTTAACTTAATACTTCCTTGTTTCGCAATTATGCAAAATTTTTTGACTGTGTGATTATGAAATATTGTGAGAAGTGATGTGTGAAATGGGATTTCCTAGACATGCCATAGACTGATAAGCAATATATGTTAGCTGTAGGGGAAATATCAATAGATGTGACAGTGTAGTTTAAACTGAGGAGTGTATTTGCCAAAGACGTGTACAACTGCCTTTGGCTTAGATATGTATGTCTTCTTTAAAATGTAAGACTCACTAGAGGGTTTTGGTCAAAGAATGAAACTTAGAGTTGTGATATAATCAAATTACTGTGTATAAATTACATGAACACAGAAGAAATGAAACATTACTAAATAAAAAGTAATAATAAAAACATTAGCAACTAACAAGGAACATAACTCCAATATAATGCAATTACAAGGCCATTAAAAGGAGGAGCTTTAACAACAGGTGATAAAACCGGAGTATTTTGGATATGTGATAAGGTATAAATTTGAAAGCTGCTAACTGTCTGAGCAGGAGGGTGGATGATTCTGTACATATTCTTTAGAAGTTTCTGTATAAAGCTCTGTGAAGCTCACTGTGAGTTCAAATTATGAAATTATGTATTGCTTTTGAAGATGACAGTGTTCCTCTGAGTAACTTCTAATTTTGAATATTTTATTGAAAATCTCACTGATAGGGTAGTGGCTTTCAGGATTTGATGCTATCAAAGAATACTATAGATAGTTCAGCATATAAAAAGAACCCTTTAATGTTTATTTCTGAATATTACTATAATTGTACTTTACAAAACTTACTCTATAAAGAAATATGTTCTTTGGTTTCAGAAAAGGTAGACAGAAGCATTTTGAGACTTTATGTTGAATGTATATATGACATTTAGCCCAATGGCAGAAAATGAAGAGCCATTCTTGGTGTCATTAGTTATCAACCTCCAATACCTCTAACTACCTGACTCAAGAACTCATATGAAAGTGTCATAATCTCAACTAAGTAGCAATATATTAAATTAGAAGCATGAAAGTCTCTTAGCCAAGAAACAAATTCGTACTATTAGAAAAATAGAAATATTGCCTTAATAATATGAGGAAAATAGAAAGGCCCTTCATAAAACCTATGATTTAACATTTTATTTCCAATAATGCAATGTGATTACCTGACTTTGTATTTGTCATGCTATCTCCCCACCTATACTCTAACCAAATAATCTTTTAACTTCAAGAAAATATTACACACTTGAGATTTTTAACATGTTATATATTATCAGTGCATGTATTTCAAAAGATCAGGACTTCTGTCTCTCCTGGTGAATACTGAAAATGTGGATGCTTAAGAGACTCCTACTAAAAATGCCAGTTCTTTGAAGTTCTGATACAAATAGCCTTTCTACATGTCGTGTTACATTCCCCTTTTTTTCTCCTTTCCCCTTATAAGGCTTCTCTTTATCTTACATGATGAAAGTTATTTCAGGTTTAATTTTATTGGCTAAAGCATGGCAGTTTCTTATTAATGTCTCATCTATCCTGCATTTAAAAAAAAAAAAAAAAAAAGAAAAGAAAAAAAAAAAAGTAAAAAATTGTATGTAGACTGGAATATGTTTGCCAAAACAAATCAAAAGTGAATGGCTCCTTAGAATAAAATTAGCAGACTACTACTTTGTGAAGCTGCACATTTGGCATCTTTGGAAAAGTACATCATATACTCCTATATTCAGCTGACTAACCTGGTGAACACATGCAGAATGGCTTCGTATTTTTCTGTTAACATCACTTTGTTAAATTTCATTGTCAGCATAATTCAAGTTTGCAGTAGCAAGTATCTTCAAAACAGGGTAACTCTACAAGGATGCTGTTACTTTTCCACTGCAATTACCTGTAATCACAAACCTGCCCACTGAAATACAGTTTTAAATATAATCATGACCTGAGATTTCTACAGTAATTTAATTTCCATGCTAGTCCATATAGAGCTTATTGGGTTTTTAGCATTATATTGGTGGATTATACCAGGAAAATGATGTCTGAAGAAGTGGTGGTGGTGTCCTAACATAGTCATAATGTAGCTATGCCTTTTCAGAAACAACTTTGGCTTTGCAACTCCCTTAAAAATCTAAAACCTTTTAATAAAGGAAAACTAAATAGGATCATGCTTATATCAATAACAGAAGATTAACTTCATTAACATCCTGGGTGTTTTAATACACAGTTTTGCATAGTATTGTATTATCAACATGCACAGAATTCACAAACACACAAAAAATTTTTGAAACAAAGAATAGCAAAATTACATACTCTTTTGCTGTTACTTAACCCTTAACAGCACAGGAAGGACATGGACCTGATGGAGCGGGTCCATAGGAGGGTCACAAGGATGATCAAGGGGCTAGAATACCCCTCCAGAACAGGCTGAGGGAGCTGGGATTGTTCCGCCTTGAGAAGAGAAGGCTCAGGGGAGACCTAACAGCCACCTTCCAGTACCTGAAGGGAGCTTACAAAAAGCCTGGAGAGGACCTGTTTACAAAGTCCTAGAGTGAAGGACAAGGGGTAACAGTTTTGAATTAGAAAAGAGTGGATTTAGATCGGAAGAAGTTCTTTACCACGAGGGTGGTAGAACAATGGAACAGGTTGCCCAGGGAGGTGGTTGAGGCCCCATCCCTGGAAACATTCAAGGTGGGGCTTGATGAGGCTCTGAGCAACCTGCTGTAGTTGAAAATGGCCCTGCTCTCAGCAGGGGGCTTGGACAAGATGACCTCTAGAGGTCCCTTTCAACCCAGACATTTCTATGATTCTATGATAACCCTCTTTACAGATTTATCCATACCAGGACATTGTTTCCCAAAAGTTCTATTTTGTAACATATAGGAACAGTGTTCATTGTTTTGATATTTTCTATTACACATATTGATTTTAAAACAGTCTCACATTTATGTAGGGTCTTAAAAGTTTGCAGGATCTGAGCTCCATAGTGCTTGGTCTTGAAAGTTATATGGAATATGCCCCATTTAAAATATGTTTCCTTTCAGTTGTTAAGAAGTTATAATTATTTTTACCACAACCATCAATCAAATTTACCTTCCAAGTAATGAAATTCCAGCAAAAGAGAATTTTGACCTTGCTAGTAAAGTGTCCTTTTGCCTGAGGTCTACATTAGAGGAGTAAAAATGCTCCAAAAATGTCCTTTTGTCAGAGCTCTGAAATTTCCTTCTGTAATTTCCTGCCTCTATAGTCACTCTATTCTACTTTTGATCCAGGTTTATCTAACTCAGAACAGCCTTTCACTCCACTTGTCACTTACTCTTCACCAGGATTCTTTGCTCTTTGGTTGCCTTTATGAGACACCCAGTTCACTGTCCTTTGCACTTCCTCCC
>VWZY01009796.1:536062-562282 GCA_013399075.1 Chloroceryle aenea
CCCCCCCCCCCCCCCCCTTTCTTGGTGCCCTCATATGTCAGTTCTGAGGTATTTTCCAAGAGACTTCATTTTAAACCATAAATTGTGCAGACTGTAGTCATTCTCTGGACTGTTAATCCCAAGATTCATTTTAGTTTTGGTAGCACTCATACGGCTTACGTAATATGTCAGAATAATGTGAAGGACATCACAGATAAAATTTCTGTCCAAAATTTACGGTACAAAACATCTTTCCAGAGGCCCTAACTTAAAAAAAAACATTGCATATCATAGCTTTAACAAAAACCCCACAATAAGCCTACACAAAGAAGGTTTTTAACTATTTCTTCATATTCAAAGCACAGTAATAGTTAACAGATCTGGAATAATTTACACAGCTATGACACTTGCCAGATTTGTATCTCCTACCTCTCTCTATAACTATACAGCTATCTTTTCTTAGAGGATTATTTCAGATCAGTAACAAATATTTTTAACTTAAAGTAAGATTTGAAAAAGGGTAGGGGGTTTTACCAGTTGATTTTAAATCTTTTCTCTTTAATTCATATTTTTACTCAATATTGAAGCACTAAATGCATGTACAGGTGAAATATACTGCAGGACAGCATTAAGCAGGATATTGTTGAACAAGTATTTCACTGAACTTTGTGATAAGACTGCTTTTAACATCTTTTCAGGTTACAACATTAAAAGGGCTTGTACTGTTCAACTACAGGATATGAAATGTTTTTTTCAGATAACACAACTTCAAAAGGTTTTAATAACTTGATTTTCTCCATGATACGTATTTGGTTTTAACTACTCCTACTAATTGTCTCTTCTATGCATTTTGAGTGAGGAAATACACAGCAAAAAACACATGAAAAAGCTATTTCACAGATGACAAAATTCTTTGAAGCAACAGTTATAGAAACAACTTATTGTATGCAAAGTAAAACAAATCTGTCTTCATGAAGGACTGTCAGAATACACAATAACCTACTGATTAGATAACTGATGAGTCTAACATATTGACATTTTGTAGCAACCACGCAAATCACTTACTGTGCTCATCTAGAAATTGGCTAGTTCTGTATCAATGAAAAGTTCTCATCTCATCTGGTGTTTTCTAAATTGGTTGTGGATTCCTCAAATAAGAAGACACATCTTCTCTTCAATGAAAAGTAAAAATAATCTAAGAGGCATTTTTTCAACAGTTTTGTAAGAGAAATATGTTCCGATTATCTACAAACATATGAAAGATTAAAATTATTCAATACATCTGCCTTTCCTAAGACTACCTCTTCCCTAAAAAGTTCTCCCCTATACAGCTCATCTTCTGTACAAGAACTGCCAAAATAGTTATAGTGTAAAAAAGTGGCTTAATTACAGCCAAAACTGTGGCCCAAATATTGCAAAGCTGGCATCAACAAATGAAGCGAGCACTGAATGATCTGAGTACTAAAACATCTCTATGGCTATGATTATAGCTCTGCTGACAAACTCGGGAATTACCTCCAATGTATTTCTTCCAGCACTCCTGACTGAAGACAACACAATATTGCTGCTGCCCTGACAACAAGAATACTATGAACACAGTTTGCTTAAACACAGGCAAAGTTTAAAAAAAAAAAATAATTCTCTAGACTAAGAACGAGAAGGAGCAAACATGACCCATTCTGCATTAAGTCTCTAATTGGAAGCATGCTTGGCAGCTGCTGGACAACTGTAGGAATTATCTCTGGCAACCATGTCTCAATGAGTCTTTGAGCTAATGTTGTGCTTAACACCTACAAGCATAAGTTAGTCACTGCTTTTGCAGGCTTGGGGAAAACAACATACATAAATTGTCTTAACTTTCCTCTATATCCTTTGAATGAATCATCAGTATTTGGTACTTAAATAGTAATTAATGAAACAAAAGCTAGCAATAACACTAAGTTTCATCCTTCCAACAAAGCTATACGAGACATTTTTCCTTTTTATTTTCTCACAAGGTATTAAGATATGCTATTAGTAGTGAAATGTAGAAAGCTTATTCCAAAGGACAAAATACATACTTCCGAAAATCACAAAACACAATGCATAGACAATATTGAGACAGAGATGATTTTAAATATTAAAAAATATGAGCTATTGATATATAAAGTACTTTGCATTTTCTTTGAATTTGTTTGCAATTAGTCCATGAACTCTTAAAAATCAAAGGCTTATAGGATTTAGAATGAGAAATTGCTTAACACATTGAGCAAGAGTCCTTTAAGTGGAAAGAAAATACTGTAAGATTGGCAATTATTCCTCCAAGTATTTCAAAGTTCAAATGTTTGAAGAGAAAAAAAATCATTTTTAAATAATAAACCTTACACTTGGCACTTAAGAGTATACAATATCCATTTTCATTTGGCTGAGTACGGGCTACATTTCCCTTCTTTTTCATTCAAGAGTAAAGCTACACGTAAACATAAAATATTGTCTTTCCTGAAGAATTCTAATCATTTATTTGAAAAGTCTCAGTCCAAATACAAGGAGAAATGCTTTGATTCAAAATACTTTCTTCTACTCAGCATCTTATCAAAATAATGAAAAGACTGCACCATAAATGGAATACAGAATCCATAAATAGCTGAAGAGTATGGAGAATGAGAACACAAGATGGAGAATGTAAAATACTGAAATCTGTGCCCAGATCTAATGGAGATCTATGGTGAGAAAGGCATAAGAAAATGTAAACTGCCAGTCACAAAATTTGTGCTCAATTAAACAAAAACTAAACGAAGAGGAAAAAGTGACTGAGTACAATGACAGACATATAATTGAATCTGCACAGGTGAGAACTCAGAGCAAAGATTGGACCACATCAATAAGGAGCTTCACATTTATAAACAGTACAGTGATCGTGAAAGACCTATGGATAAGGTGATCATTGGTTACACTTTTTGGTTTCAATTCTGAAGTAATTCTACCTGTTTGGCAAGTTGGAATAAAATTCCTTAACCCATTTATTAACCAAATCCACATTTTTACTAACATTTCTACATAAATTTCAATATTCTTTCATTAGTATTAACTTCTCTAATTTGAGTGGTTATACTTTTTGGGGGGGTAACAGATGCAGAAGTTAACAGGGGAAATCTAAACCTATTCATTCTGTTGTTAGTGGAGATGTTTCCAGAGACCAAATAACAAATCATCACATGATTACATGAGCATGATCTAATAAATCCAAGTAATACAGACTGAGATGTGCATTTTTTTCCACTGAAAAGAAACAGTGAAACAGTTCACTGTAATAACTATTAATCTAATTTTAAGTAAAAAAAAATAATAATGAAAATGGCATTTCATTCTGCAAAATAGACTAATTTAAGTCATGTATAAATTACACATTGCTGCTTTCATGGCATCTTACTACATATGATTATGCAAAGTTAAATAACCCAGTGCCTTGCTTGGAACTGTCACCCATTTTGTTATTGTTTATAACAACTTAATTTGATACACAATAGTTCAGGCAGCACAGATTTCAAATTGCATTGAATTATTCCATTTTAATAGAATCACAATCTTTTGTCCAATAAAAGCTTGTTCTTTAGGGATTTTATTCAAGCAACACTGAATTTCTTCTATGAAACAAATTGTTTCAAGTTTTGTATTTCTTTTCCACCCCAACAATTTACTTCTTCCTAAATTAAAAACTCATTATGTCTTTTTTCTTTTTTTTTAAAATTATCTTCCTGCTAATGAAACCACATTTTTAAAATGTTTCAAATATTTAAGAGTGTGGATAAATGGATCATTTCAGTTGTAATATGCATCAACTCCACACAAACTGAACAGAAGCATCCTTTAGACATCTGGAACAGAAGTTACTACATAGTTGTTTTCCCCTCCACTTTTCATGTAGGATTACATAGACTTTTACTGTAAAAATAAAAAAACCTCCTAAAGTAACATTAGATCTCTAAAACTTCTGTAGCTTAAAAATTGTTCAATTGCTCATATGGCTCTTTAGCAGTTTCAAAAAAAAAAACCCAAAACCAAAACCCAAAACAAAAAACAACAAAAGGAGAGGAGAAAAAAAAAAAAAAAAAAAATAAAAAAGATATGGAAAGCAAAACAAATTCATTTTACTTATATTCCTTGGGGTTTTTTTGTTCTGACAATTTAAAAACCTAGAAATCTGCACGGTCTAGTTTCACTGCCACTTCAGGGAGGAATCAGCTCATATAACAGGGGGATGTGTGTATCAGCTAGTCCCCTTATGCTCTATAGTGAATAGAGAGAAAATGGTCATTTTTAGGGCCCAATTTGGGTAACTCGTTTTAGATGTCTTCTTCAAATGAGATGGTTTACTGAACTGGGACTGCCCATTTCTCTCCACTGACTAGAAGGTGAACTCTAAACAATAAACTTAGATTTAGACACCTTCATTTGTCCAGATCAATCCCAGGCTTCCAGTTCTCCTCTAATTCACATGCCCTACAGGCTATTTAAAAAAAAAAAAAAAAAAAAAAAAATCCTCTATAACAGAACCACAGAGTTCCACTGTGGTACTCACTGAGCTCATCACTGTAGGAACTTCCTTATAAACTTCGTAAAATACAGTATTATTCCAATAGTGGCACAGTTTGCTTTGTCTTGTATGTATGTTTTTATTTCTGAAAGCAGGAGAAACATCATATAACTTAACTTTCACCAAAACTCAGACAGACCTACAGATAGCACTTTCTCCTCCTCATTTTTTCAGTTTCCAGAATTCGTACTGAAGTTATTGTGCTATTGATTTGTTGCCTTTTTTTGACCCATTTGGATTTGTTTCACTTTTGAGTAGTTCCATCTGAGCTATACTGCACTTAGGATAATTTTAACATCTTGAATTGTGGGAATGTCAACCTGAACCACATTCTCTTCTGTATATTAAAGCTTTCTTACAGCTTCCCAATTAAAACACTTTCTTGCAAACTTCTTGACGTTAAGTGTCAAGAATTTGGCTTCCTTACAGTTTAGATGAGGCCACTGTCTCACCTAATTGCCCTTTTATTTGGATCAGTCCTTCACATAATTTTTACTCCACAAAATGTTAAAAAAAAATTATACATGAGTTTATGATTGTAAACAATGGATTGATAAGCAGAACTAATATCCAAAAGCAATATCTATTTCTTCCAAAATTTCTAATCAATTTCAGTTTTTGAACAGGTTGCTTTTAGAATCATTTACACTAGATAATAATTTAATTCCCAGAATAGCATTTGTTAATCCCTTTGCAGGACATAGAAGGTTATCTCCTATCCCTCAAAGGATTGTCAGGCTAACAAGCATTTCAAATTAAAATTCTGGTTATATTATAATTAAACAGAAATCAATCACTGATACAGCTATGTTCATGGAACCAGAGATGAGGATGTTAAGTACAACACATTTCTTGTTTTCTTAACAACTCTTTGACAACACTGGACTCAAAAAACAGTTTTAAAGAGAACAATATTTCTTCCAATGGCTAGGAACAAAAATAGAATAGCCTTTCTTATTTGATTCCCAATAGAAACAGTATGGTTATTATTGTTTAAAGTATTAATGCTTTACAGACATTAAAGACACTGCTTTCTCCCCATCAGTATGTAAAGCATTGCACTCTATCATGTGCAGCTTTCTCTGCATGACATTTAGTTTCATACACCAAAAACACAAAACCAAGGGACAAAATTGTTCTTCATTTGTGTTGATACTCTAAATTTGAGGTGCATTAGGAATAAACCTGGTGTCCTTACAGTTTATTTATCACACTAGGGAAAATGTGCTTGGTTTTTAGCATCCTAGTAATTCTCCATATGAATTGTTAGTTACAAAACTCACTATGCAAGGTCAAAAAGCATTGTTGACCACATACGAAAACGTTGTAAGGAAGCTCAGCAACAAAGACACTAAGCTTGATATTTTTCACTTCCCTGCATTGATAAATCCCTTTTAGAAGATCAGACACTTAGTATTACATTATTTGCACGCTAAGACATATATAGTAAACAGACTGAACTGATTTCAGCCAAGTTATATTTTACAAACAATCTGATAGTTTGTTTCTATGCTTACATCATTGTATTTCAAGCCTAATTTATCCAATTCTAGTGTTACAGCTTTCTTAAGTATAAAGTTACACAAAGTGACAAGGAAGCAACTACATTATTTTTCTCCTGAGTACCTACCATGAAGCTTCTTGGAGAGAGCTATTAGATTCCCTGAAAAGAAAGCTCAGCTTTACTGGAGAGATACCTGACAGTACATACCCAGAATGTACATATTCCTTGCATGCAGAAGTAAGCCTAATAGAATGACTATGAAGGCTATGCATAGCAGAATGGCTACGAACTGTCATTACTATGACTATTCATAGTCATTCTGCCATGAATAGTCATTACATTACTATGACTATTCATGGCAGAATAGTTTCAGCAGTTCTAACCCTCATTATTGCCCATCTCTAATCCTTTGATTTATATGTAAAATTTTTGGGGCTTCTTTCAACTAAAGATTAAATAGAAGAACTTGGCTATTTAGACAGTGATCATTCCTCTATCATAAACAATTTGTAAACAAATGTGACGGTGCCAGGTATGCTGGCGTTCCAGGTTAATTTTGAAAGCTGTCTCAAACTTCTCTCACTTATGACCTAGGAAAAGACTTTCCCCCTCTATGACTCAGCCCTACTAGTACAAAATCAGACAATATTTCAGTGTATGAAAGTTGTTTGGAAAACATTCACAAATTTTAGTGAATTTATTTTACTGTAATGATGTTGGCTCTATGTCCATTTAGGTAGAAAGCAGGGTGAAGCAGGTACATCCCAAATCAATCATGCTTACAGATAGATGACTATGGAACTGATGAGATATAAAAAGAGGATATGGGCATCCATTAGCCAAATACTTGGTAAATTACAGGCATCAAAACAAAGCTGGCATTGGAAGCTGTAACTTTCCACTTACCCATTGGCAGTCATGGAAATAAGTGTGTATCCAGTACACCACCAGCTGCCATCCCTTCTTGAGAAGCTGATGGAGGTTACCTCTGATTTATTTTGTTTCCAGAACTGCCAGAGTTCTTCCAGAATCTTTCAGAAATTCACAGTATATGCAATAACAGTATTCAGGATGCATCATACTGTTTATTTTCCAAAGAACAGAGACTTGCCTATGGCCATACAGTCTTGCTAAGTATCTTCTAAAAAGGAAATTTAGGGCCTCACCGCTGAGTTGTCAGTGTATTGAGAAAGCAGCAAAAGCTCTCATTTATGTAAGTAATGTAACTGTCCAATGAGCAAAATATGAAAAAGGCTGCTTCTAGAGAACAATCTCTCTTCTAACTTAACACTGAAAAGGTTTAGATTCTTCAAGAGAATCTAAAGACTATGCAGTGTCTTACGTTATATTAATTGATATGTGTTGATCTTAACAATGGCTCATAACTTGCTGTGATACCCGATTATGATTTGATCATGCATTTTAGGTTCATCTTCTTTAGACAACTTAGATTCTCTGAGTTAATACATGATGTTCTATTTTCTACTTCAATTTCTTTACACCTCTTCATAATTTAGTTGCTTCATATGCTGTGGAAAATTCAATAGGATGGAAAAAACATCATGAATATTTCTAGGCTACAGTGCAATGTGCCTAATGAGAAACTTAAATTTCACTTTCTCAAAAGCTAACATATGTAGTACTAAAAGTCCTTGTCAGTGGGTAACTCTAACTATACTCTGCTCACTTATAGGACAGTCTAATTAGTCATTAGTCACATTGACAGGATGCATTCCCTATCTCCCAGAATCAAATGACACAGCAAAATATTTTAGACTTGTGTTTCTAACCAAGTATTTTTGACATACTGAATATTCCAGGAACACAGCCATCAGAGACCAAGAGATTCTGGTCTAATTTGAAATTGTCTGGAAAGATGGAAAACTTTAGACTGAATCTTTTTATTGCCTCTCATTCACATTAACACATAAAAATCTACAGCAATGTTGAGCTCAGACCATTCACAATTAGAATGAGGATTTCTACCCGTTATTTCTTTTCTTTGGGTAGTAAATACCATAATGAAGAAATTAGAATGAATGCTTATGACTGGCATCTAGCAGAGGTAAGTAATTTGGAGACTGCAGGATAGTGAAGACTGGCTGATGGGTTTAATTTGACTTGGTTTTACAGTAATTTAAAGTAAATTTAGCTAAATTGTTTTGGCACAAAAAAATTTAAATGTTTCTTTTTCAAAATGTTTTGTTCTTTCAGAACCTCTTACTGGTTTGGTATAAAATGTTCCACAAATATTCACATATTATCTTAATTATCTTAAAAGAAGCAATTCTAATGCATAAACTATTTGTCCACTGGTAAACTTTGTTTTGAAGCAGTATGATTTGCAGCCTAATACTTTGAATTTCTGAATAATTTTGATATGTGATAGAAACCAAGTTTACCATAAAAGATGGCCACAAAGCTCCTTGTCATGAGATATAAAACATACGCCTATACTTACAAGAGTGTTCCCAGAACTGTCAGATCTCCTGTAATGTCAGTGTTCCATGTTTATTTGGGTATTTCACACGACTGTATTAGGCACAAGAGAGGTAACAATCTTTGCAAAACACGTAGTCCTTGTAGTTTTTGTAGACAACAAAGACTATCCAACGCCCTTACCTGAACTCCAAAGCTTTTTCCCTTAACTTTGAACGGACTTCTCCTAAAAACCTGTGGCAGGCATATCCAAAAGCTTTTGCTCCCTTTAGACCACCTAGTTGGTACAGTTTGCTAACAGGATAAGCCTTAAGATTTCCTGGCAGATCTCACTCCCCTCACACAGCTTGACTAGCATAAAAAGATATCTCCATGGAAAATTTTAACAGGAGAAACATAATTCACGCTGATATGCTTTTGGCCACTGGTCTAACCCAATATGGGCATTTTTACATGTTTTACTGTATCTTTTTGATAAAACTACAGGCAGTCATTAAGATGTAGGAAAACCATGGATTTATACAATCATAATTATACTCTCTCCGTTCTTTTGCTGATAGCACTTGCTTTGCTTTTTTGTCTGCTGTTGAATATCTAGTTTTCAAAGAATTACATAACATAATCCCAGGCATTCATTACCATATGAAATGCTCAACTCAGACCCCATAATTTTATAGACAAAATTAAGATTTTTCCCTCTCACACACACCATGCACACCACCTTAAATTTACTATACTGATTTTCCTTTATCAATTTATTTAAAAGACACTCAATTCAATAAAGTTCCACAGAAAATTTTCATTTTTGGTGCTGTCCTAAATACCCTGAATAAGTTAAGTCAACTGCAAACTGACTCATATCACTGCTTACTTTTATTTGTTCCATATTATTTATGAATATATTGAAAAGCTTACATTCAATAAAGATTTTGCAGACTTCACTGGAAACCTCTCTGCACTGATCAAAGCATTATGTGTTTTAACTTATCCTTGGTTAACTATAGCTATCAGTTTCCTTTATAGACTCTGGTAAAGGCCCAGAGTCAACACCTTTAAGAAATCCCAGCAAAATGAATTTAACAAGAATCTCATAACCACAGTTCTCTCAAAGCAGCACCATATATCCAAGAGACAAGATTCCCTTTCACAAAAGCCGTGGCTGCTCTTCCACAAGCATATTGTATTTCTCCTTTCATCCATTCATTCTGTTATCCATTCAGTTTTCACTAATTTAACTATGGTTGTACTTCTCCTGGTCACCTCCGAAACCTTTTTTTTTTTTTTTTAAATTGCAATCGTATTTGCTACTTCCAGATACCAAATACTAAGATAGTTTTAAGCAAGAATATTTTTCAATGAAGTCCATCAGAAAGACGACTTCAGTGCATTCTAATTCCAACTTCAAATTCATTCATATGGTAATAGGAAGAATTTTTGTTTTGCAATCATCAATTACACAAAATGATGGAGGCAATTGAATGTTTTCCTTAGAGTGACAGAAAAAGCACAGATATATCCAAAGACCGTTTTATTTTCACACTCAATTTCCTCAGTCTGTATTTCTGCATAAAGATTATGTCAGACATTTGTAACAACCACATAAACGCTCTGCATTAACGAACAAACATTTCAGTCATTTATAGGACTGCTAATATTTTAGCCTATGAAATCATTATGTAAATTACAAAGATTTCCACAGCAGCCATTCAACTTCAAACAGCTGCAGAAACCAGGATTTTTCCTTTTCTAAAGAAATCTGCATACCATTGTATTTTGTATCACAGTTATACTGCACCAGTATTGTCCTTTATGAGAACAAAACAGACCTTCAAGCGATGGTCCATATTTTAGCTGCCGATGTGATGTTCACCTTACCATCTGTTCACATTAATCTCATGAATAAATCTGCTCAAAAGCATGCCAAATACAGTCATGTTTACAGTAAAATAATACTCACAATTAGGGACAGAAAAAAGCACCCGATCACTAGAAAAGGTACGGTTTTATATAGATCTAGAGTCAGTCACCTTTAAGCTTGTATGACCATAATTGAGTGTCACCTTTTGAAAACACCCAGTTAACAAAGTGGACAAGATTATCATGCTACTCCATTAGGTCAGTGGCTATTCTGACTAAGTTTTCCTACAGAGGCAGAGCCAGTCTGGGCCTTACTACTCCCTTCTCCTTCCCATCACCCACTGGAGCAGACTAGTAGAACAATCTACATCTTTGGAGGGAATATTAAAATGCTATTACCTTATGGATACAGTTGAAATAAACATAAGGAGTCTTGTGCATTCTCAACACCAAAATGAAGGAGAGAGACATAGGATTTGAACTGCATGGAAAAGAGGAAGAGAGACAAAAGTGGGCTCCTGGGTTCTCAGCTCTTCAGAAGCCACAGCTCCTCTTTTCCCTTGAACATCTTTAAATTATCTCTCCTAATTTTCTCTCTCCTGTCCAGAATGCACTCTGTAATCATTATAAAACCAAATTTTATCTTTTTCAAGAGTCTTGATTTACTTCTAATTATATGTAGTCTGATGTTATAATAATTGTGGTTACAGACAGAAAAATTGTGAGAAATTGATAATTTGTTGAATATTGTTGAAATATTCAACAGAAGTTGAAAGATAAGCAGGAACCAAAAAGCTCACTGAACGATAGCCGATTTTTCATGTAACATTTATCAGAGTTATTAGTCTATTATCTGTTTAAAAAAGCCCAACCCCACAGTAAAGTATTTTTTAATTGAAGAGCAAGACATATGGTAGAAAAATATGACTAAGCAGAGAACTATATACAGGCATAAGCATGTGTTAAACATCGGTTATATTTGGCAGAAGTGTAGATTCCAGCACCTCACACTTAGCCAGATGGATGAACACAAGCAGGTGCAGATTAGAAAGCAGGACAACATAATCCTAAAGTCACATATAGAGATCATACAAACATGAATAGGCATAAAGTAAATTCTCTGTCTTCAGAAGAAAAAGCAGGTCTAAGTGCTTACTGAAATTTCTCATGTTTGATACCGTTTCTGATGGATATTAAGAACTTTGTACCACCATAATTTTCTAACTATAAAACAACAGAATGATAAGCTTATCTGACAGGAAAATGAATTTCTAAAATAGAATGCACAAATACAAAGGGGCTAAAGCTAAATAAAAAAACATGATTACCGATAACGTTTAAATTGTAATGCATGTGCAAGTTATCTTATTCCTTAAAATAGGAATTTGTCTGACTCTCAGTGCAAACGACATGTCTGGCTTGTAATGTAATTTTGTAATTTCTGAAAACATGTAATGGTAATTAAATGCAAATACCAAGTGAAATCACCTGTTCTCTTTACAAAAAAAAACCCTACATGGTATGCCTATCTCTCCATTAAAAAAAAAAAAATTAAAAATAAGAAAGAATTTTAAAATTTTTCTTTTCTTAGTACCTTGAATTGGTGTTCTATGGGATCTTACAAAGACTTTCAAGAGAGAGGTCCTTATTTTCTGGGTATTCATGGAAGAAAAAAACTATCTCTTGAAATTCAAAAGTTCTGAAAAAGCATCTTAAGCAGCAGAAAATGTCTCCTTCACAAGCTTATAGGTAGTTTCGCACAACACAATAAGCACATACATAAACAGGAAAGAGTTAATTATCCAACAACCCAACACATTCGGACAGCAAACTGCACATTTGCCATTACAGACAGAGAGAATGTTAAGACAGAAACCATCCTAGTAGTTATTAGTTGGGAAAGGGTGAAAAGTGGTTACGTCTTCAAATATTGCAGTTTGACTTTGGCACTGATGAAATTTAAAATGTATCTGTAAAGGGAAAAATAAGCAATTACAAACATTGAGTTCACATTCATCTATTTCTCTTTCTCAATCAAATGTACTAGGCTATATTACAACCAACAGCTTCAAAAATTTAATTTGTGGGGGAAAAAAAAAAAAAGGAAGTCTTGGATTTCATAGCACAGCTATAAAGCCATGCCAAAAAAGGATGGCATATTTCTGGCAGGTTTTTAAGGCACCAGACTGTCCTGAACAGAGCTCTCTAGCCTATACGCATGAAATGAATGCTGGATATTTCTAAACTAGGCCTATTACTATTTCAGGGGCCTCAAATAGGTCAACAGACATAGCCACAATAAAACTACTTCCACATCATCTATCTTTATCCTTTTGGTCAGCAAACTCAAACACAATTCAGAAGGATGATGGCTCAAAATATTTCATTTAGAAATAGTACTCATTCTAAACCATTTTTGAAAGTAATCAATATAACAAAATAAAGGTCAAGTACCAATTAGTATTACATGCAATTTATAATGTTATATTTTAAGAGAAGAGACTGAAATAGACTTGATTTGTGATAGCTTTTCTCAGTATGTCAAATTGTATGAATAGAAGGATAATTATAATGAGCAGGACCAGGCCCCATAAGGGTCACTGTGCAAAGTCCTCTACAGTGGCAGGTCTGTCTTTGCCTAGAGAGCTTTAAATATAAATACTATTAGGCTTTGCAAATGAAATATTGGGGAGGGGGCGGGAAGCACAAAAACCAACACACACACACAAGTAAAAAGGATTTTGATTGCTAAAAAGCTCTTGGCTAAAGATCTGTTACATATCCTGTAGTAGATTCCAGAAATGCTAAGCTGCTAAACTCAAATCTATTCATTATAGCACCTGTCAGTGAAGGTATTTTACTCCTAAGTCAGTCTATAAAAGAGACTACAATGATTCAAATATTTGTTTGAACTGTGTCCCAAATAATGTCCACATGGATGTGTGGTTGATAGCTTTTTACTGTGCAAGGCCATCAAGCAGCATAAGAGTGATTAACTAAAATTATAAATATAGATTTGCCACTGTCTCTTTTAAATATCCTGCTCCAAACCAATGAGAGAATTTATCTGAAGCCCTACTGCAGCCATTTGGTGCTGCAAAAGGACTATAATTAACTTGTAATTATTTTGTTTGATTAGCTTCAACAAAAGGCAGGTCATCTGAAATATTTATACCCTGCTTTGATACCTAAATTATTTTCTCTTTAGGATTATTACAGACAGCATGTACAGTGACACCTATTGACTAATAGTAAGATCCATCTTTTACAGTCTCCACTATTTGGACTAGAATTTTCTACCCTGGGCATCTATTAAAACACAATTTTTTGTTTGTTTGTTTTAGGTTTCTGATTAAAATTGTTCAACTACTAATGAAAATCAGGTAATGGTAGAATATATTATTCTTCCAATACTATGAAGTTACTGTAATTTTATTGAGGGATTTTAAGGACCTTTGCTTTTGAAGCAGGGTCTTCAAATCTGTCCAGAGATTAAATTTCTATGAAGGCAAGTATCAGCTGAGCCCACAAAAACCTATATAAATCCTTCAAAGTGTCAAACTTTGTACTCTGTTAAGGTCACCTACTTTAACCTACAATAATCTTGTTTATAGTGAGCATATTCAATCCCCTAATAGAGCCAGCACAGTTCATCTACCCCCAAAGGAAAACAGGGCATGTTTACCAGCTTGACTCATTCTCCTAATTAAACTAATCATACCAGAAACTGAACTTCCAGTCCTTGATTTAACATTTTTTGTGAATCCTACACTGAAGACTGTGTGTCATGCTAGGCAATTAGTATCATGATCTGCTTCTGGGCTATCAAGCATGCAAGCTTCTTTCTGCAATTGCTCCCCATGCCTGTTATTAGATGATGCAGAGATTCAGCATGAGAAACAAAACCAAACAGACTGTCTCTCCTGTATTTTCAATATCTCTACCAAAGGCACCTAGGGAAGTCAGAGAAAATAACACTAACTGGTCTTGCTGGGAGCTGAAAACAGAAGCAGACTAGATAATAACCTAGGGCAAAGGAGGGGAGATAACAGAAAAACAGGATGAGACAAAGACACAGAAAATTGTCTTTGCAACTCTACATATTCCTTTTGAGAACAGAACTTGTGTTTGCCGAGTATAAAAACTAGTCCTGTGTCACCAATTACGAGCAAAAGCCGCTAGCAAAGTTGATGTCTCATCCCTCTGTGCTGTTGCATGTATCTCTAGATTGCTATTACTAAATAGATCAATATTCTTTCAACACAAAAGACAACTACTAAAACACAGGTTTCTATGTGCATGTACTTCCTATTCTTCCATAATCCTTTCATACACACTAACTCTTCTTTTAGTGAGAAGTCATCTAATTTCATATCAACATTTATTTTGCTCTCCTCAATATTTAATTGTGGTCTGTAAAGTAAACAGAGACGTCACTGTGTCTCCCTATTATTTCAAATGTTAATGTTGATTTGTTTGACTGATTAGGCCAATTATGGTACTAAAAATTCTTTTAAAATAATTTATTTTTCATGTGTGTCTTAAATAATGAAAGCATTATTATTCTGAGTCTCTTTATTAACCATGTTCAGTTTAGTCTGATCTTAGATAACACGATTTTTCTGAAATGTCAGTTTATGGGTCAGATATCATTTTTCTTTCTTCCCCAGACCAATCTGAAGCTTGTATCTTTTCAAAATATCTTACATCTTTCAATCACTTTAGAGGTTCCTTCATATTGAAAAATGCACTGTTCCCATAGGTTCATTCTGTTTTGAAGGAGGTTTCCCATATCTCTAACCATTTCCTTTAACATTCATTCCTAGGCTATTTTTCAGACCTATATTTCCAGGATGTATCTGTATAGGATGATGTATGTCAAGATTAATCCAGAGCTGTAATACTAAGCACACACACCATCTGTAAAGGATTTTGTTATCTTTTGAAAAGATCACACTTTATTGCTTGCAGGTTTGATTGATGGAAGGTTGTTTCCATTTACAAGGAAAACAGTAATAAGATCTCAGACTAGGAACAATCACTGCTCATATCAGAGGCACTTCATTTGGTGGTGTTCCAGAAATTTGTGATTAAAATTATGTTGGCCAATACTGCAGTGGTGTGCTCAAATCAGAGTATTTCATTGTTTTCACTGTTCCACCAAGAAATTATTGAAATACATATACCTTTATCAATACCAAACTGTATTACAATCATTAAAAAGAAAAACATAATACCTCACTTCTGGAGCTTACAGGGTCTTCATCACTGGAAGCTTTTTGAGGACAGCTTAAAATATTCCTGTCAGTGTGCCTAATTCTATTTAGACAAACGCACCTGAGGGATACGAGGGTGACACGCTATAATTAAAGACATGGAGTCAAAATCCAACACCTAAAATTAGATGCTTCTGTAATACTATTAATGTGTTCGTGTGTGTGTCTGGGATTTATCCATATGACTGACTACACTCCAGAAACATCCAGAGAACACAAGAGTTTTGATTCCCTTGCTTACCCCACCAGACACAATGGTGCACCCTACTCATCTTTACTTCTGCTGGCAGGAATCTTGCATTGAGTACCCAAAGGCAGATTTCACAGGTCAGATGAAGAATTCTTCTCACCAGGACGGTGGTTAGAGCACTGGAGTGAACTACACAAAGCCACTTTGGCTAAAATAAAGCAGTTTGCCTTCAGGGCAACTGTGCTAATAAGTGTCTATGCCAAAGCAGGTATTACTTGATCCTCCAGCTACAGCTACATATAGAATCACAGATTTCATGATCTATGCAAAGTAAAGTTATGTCAGCCAGTTATAATGATCTCCACATGAAGTTAAAATGCTCAACCTTTCAAATAATGTATAAGCCTTCTGTAATCTCATGACACTCTGTTTCTAAAGTCTCTGTCTTTCTGATGATAAGTTGAGTTTTTTATTTTATTGTCAGTGGTCCCAATTTTGATATCTTTTGCAGTGCAAAAGATGGTTTAATAACCATACAACATAATATATACACAACATCATGTAATTATACAGCTAGCTAGTTTTAAGTATTAGTACTCATTCCTGATGCTCATCTGATTCAACCATATTTTGTTTGAGTGGTTGTAATTTTAGAACTTACAGACATTTCTAATAATTATTTAGGTCATCTTGCCATCCAGCTATCCGGATGAATTCCTGTTGCAATCATGCCACTCAGCTCACAAAGTCAGCCTTACTTCACAACCTTCCCAATTTAAGTTGTTGAAATGGTGGTGAGTATTCTACAAGATTTTCTACCTCTCCATTCATCCTCCATTTTCTGGCTAATAACAGCACATTAAGTAACATGAGTCTCAGCAAAGTGCTGAAGTACATTGCACTACTAATATAAAACTTGAACATACATTCTTACTGCCTATTTCTATCAGAGACTGTCCATTTGAGAAACCTTCCTTCTCCTCTAACATCTTTGGTTCTGCCTAGGCTTTTCTACAGCAAAGCTGGAAAAATACTAAGGGAAAATAACAGACATCCTTTGGGTAAATTTCCTTGTCTCCTTTCCAGTTCATTCTGAACAGATGAAATGTTTTCATTCTGATATGTTTCCAACTACTATAGCAGTAAATATGAGAAATACTATTAACAGCTTAATTATTACAGATCAGCTTGATTTTTCTTGGAATAGCAGTTAAGATAAGCCTTTATCCTTATCACAGCTTTTCTCAGCACTCAAATCTGCTTATGGCAAGAAATTCTCCTGCTTAGTCTGTTCCTATGGTGCTAAGATACCATACACAAGTTTGAAACTGGAAAAAAAGTTCAAGAGAAGACCTGAAATTCCTGAATCTTCATAAATTTCCAGAATTTAAGGGAAGGTTGAATATTTTTAATGATACTTCATAAACTATAGACGTGTAAATTTAACTCTCCCTAGGACAAAGACTGTAGTCTTATCAGGGATATTATGCAAGAAGTAATATTTATTGCTAATAAATTATTTATTATTTAAGACCATTAGGTAAAGTTTTAAATTTTCACAGCTAAAACCAGACTTGATAAATATAATAATACGCACCACTGCCTTTATGGAATTTCCTCTGTATGTGATCAATGCTAGTAGTCAAAAGTCAAGGTGCAGTTATATAGCTGTGTGAATCTAAGTCAGGGTTTGTAGGAGTATCTATCTCTTATTAAATAAAAACATACAGCTGCACTGCTTGCATTTAAGTTCTGAGCTTGTGTGCCCAAATGCTTGCCTTTTTTTCCTAACTGACAAAAATCATAGCCCCTCTTTGTAAGTCTTGTCTTTCCAAAAAAGGGGAAAAGAGGTCAAAACAAGACTTGCAGTACTGTCCTGAAGAAGAGTTTACTTTTCAAAAACTCAACTATTAGTGCACACATCTGAATGTGTTTCCTAGACACAGCTTAGAAGGAATAAAAATAGTACTTACTTGTTAAATGAACACTGAAACTCAGGAAAAGAGAGGCCCCTTGATTGCCTTTTTTACAAATCACAGTGAGTAGACAATCTTTTAACATTTCACTATATAAAATTACAAAATATTTACCCTTAAAAATGTATTATTAGTATATTACGTGTTTTACAGGCTGAAAAAGGTCTCAAGAATATGCCAGTCTAATAACAGACAGTGTTCAGAGTGGAAGAAAGAAAAATATAAAGGTGTGTTAACTCAGACATGGAAATGGATTTAAAATTTGTACTCACAGGTGACAATTTAGTAAATTATTTATGAGCATCAGAAAATTTACAAAAAAGCACAGGATGAAAATGCCTTGCAGATAGACTGAAAAAAGATATGTACAAGGGAGTAGGAAGGAAAATATGGAACATTAGGACTAATAAAAGCTAACTTTGAGAATGAATGTCTAGAAAATGATGGCACTCAAAAGAGCTAATACTGAGGGCTGCTTGCCTTTGGTAAAAAACAACATGGAGAACACGTAACTGAAATGAAGGTATGAAATATTTTGCAGGCATAAAACAAAACAAAAAAAAAGAATGAAATAAGTTAAAAATCGTCTGAGGCAATGTGTTTTGCAAATACAATATACCCATGGCACCTCATCACTTGGTATAATTTACTGTTGCAAAAATTACATTTTAAAAGTAAATATTTTGTAATTTCATATGTCTTGAATCCCTGTAGGGCTTCTTATTCATTACAGGAAAAAAGTGTACTTAACTATAAAAACATTACTGTGGGTGCTTAGCTAACAGTGCCAAGTAAATGGTTGAGTAAATCCTGACAAAACTGTTTTACAAATCTGGTTTCTACAGTATTGTAAGCAGTCATGTCCCTTTATAGCACATAGAGTAGGAATGGGCTCTAGTGACAGACAAAAGAAACTCTTACTTTGATTACACTGGTATTAATTATACAATACAATAGCTCCTCTGAGATCTATAGAATCATTCTAGCTTGATGAAATATTTTAGTATCTTTTACTACTGAGAAGCATGTAATAATTAAGTTAACAAATTAGAAGGACTGCCAAGCACTTAGCATGATGTAAATTCATGGAGAAGACTGAATGAAATTATAAGGTTAAAAGGTAATTCCCCTTTTTAATCTGAGACCTTCTGTCATATATGGCCACAAACATCCTATATGTTTGAAAAATCAGTCATGAACAGAGAAAGTCACAACATTGCAGTTTTTTGTGTTGTTCTAAAAAAGTAGCAACAAGGTAATCACTACTTGCCATATTTTGACGTTGTCAAAAGCTGAATCACCTTTTCGTAGCTATTATTCTTGTAAACTTTTTTTTAATAATGTGCTCCTTAAATATTGTTCATTAAAGTGCTGAAAATAAAACTTTTTCTTGAAAATACTGTGTTTGACTGCAACAATTATTCATGTAACTCCATTTTGTAGTTTGATATCTGTTTTGGCCATGCATGTGTGGTTTTTAATCTCATTGTTTCTTCTCCTGTTTTCATAACGAATAAAATGCAATAGTGGCGAACCATAGTCAGAAGTTGAGTAATCAGGAAATTTAAACTATTATTCATGTGCTCTAAAATGACAAGGTGCAGAGTGTTAGCACTTGATTATTTTCTTCTTTATAGAGAATCAAAATAAAGAACTCTAAAATATGTTTGTCTTAGAGTCCTTCCTATCTCTTCTGATAAGTTTTCTGGGACATGTTCTTGTTCTCAGTCTATGAATATAGCATGAGCAGAGCACTCACACTGCAAATAATGTCTTGATTATGCAACACGGAGCAACATTTTTAATAAAAGCAAAGGTATGCACAGCAAGATGAACATTGGAAACACCTCAAGAAGCGAGAGCAGAACCTATTCATTAGTGAATAGCAGGAAATGTGATGATCAGGTCTTTCTGAAAATAACTTCTTGATTCAGATCATAAAGACTGAAGTCACTTAAGTTTGTGCATGAGAAAAGAAGTTGATGAAAGTAATTTGATGAAGATGGAACATATTTAATGTTACCTTTTATAAGTGAAAAAACACTCACACAGTTGGAGCATGACTGATGGAGCTTTAGGAAATAGATGTCATGTTATCCATTCTCACAGATCTCCTTTTGAGCAATTTGTTTCCATCCTACCCATGTTTTTGATGGATGAGCAATGAACAGAGTACTCCTGCAAATAAAGCTGCCAAGAAGTTGTGATGGCTAGTTACTTAAAGATTCTTGAAAAACAACACCCATAACAGGCACTTGTCTCATTTTTCCCCGATTTCTACAACATAAGCATTCTAGTAATTTGTGTCTGTTTCTGTCCTCAAAAGATCTGTTCCAAACCCCTCATATACAGGGCATGAATAATTTCCAGGGCCAGGTAATAATTTATAAAATATCTTTCTATAAAAAAAGCAAACAATAACTCTGTGGTGGTTTGTCTGCCTCACAGCTACAATGATGACACTGTGATCTCTGACTCCAGAGATACTCTTGGACCTGGTCCAGCATCCTATTCCTTAGTACCTCGACCTTGCATTGGACAAATATAAACCTCCCATCTGTTCTGAAGCTGAGAAAAGCAGAATGTTTTATTCCTTCTCTTTCATGTATATATCAGGGAAGAATATTGTGCCTTGTGCAACAGTGATGGTGGACAAGACTCTGATAATCCTTAACCTCCATTTTTAATAATCTTTCCCAGTGAACAGGTCTACTGCACATTACCATGGTCATAGTTATATTTGGTGACTGCTTTAATTCTAATTTTATCTCACTAATTACCAAAGAGAAAAAATGGTGACATCAGCTGTTTTGTCAGTGTCTATTTAGTAGATATTCCTTGCAAATTGAAGAAATTATTACACAAGCAAAAGAAGTTATTTCCTGAGTAGCATGTGTTGAGTAAGGAATTCTACTCACCAGGGAGTACAGATGTGGACTTCTACGTATTTAATAATAAGTAAAGGAAATTAGCTCTTAGTCCTCTAGCTAATATGCTCTTCAGGTATTCAAAAATTACATTCTTTCAAGTAAAAGTCCACTATTGACAATTCTCCCAGAAAGAATGCTGCAAACCCAGAACTTCGGCAGGTCATCATAGAAAAAACCCTAATGGCTCCGGACTTTAAGAGACAACACTGCTTCACAAATGAAAACATCTGCAGAACAAATATAGCCTTTATCTTTTTAGGGTGTGGAACACAGAAATCCACTGGAAATTATCACAGCAACTTCACTGGATTTTGTTTGAAAATTATTTGGGCAACAGTTATTGTAAATTAAACCTTTCTTATGAAAACCACCATCAAGGCAGCTTAAGGTGTTTTCACTTTTACAAGGGCATTTCTAACTTTCATATCTTCATGATTAGCAGGACCATTTCTGTATTGCAATATCTGTGCAAAACACATGCTGCATATAAAGTCATTTGGAATATCTGAAGATAACAATATTTCAGTCTCAATATACACTTCAGGTAACAGGTACTATATTTTGATATCAGTATTATTTTAGAAATGTAGATGAAACCTAAATAACATTTTGCAGAAAAAAATAGCATATTATTGAATGCAGTGGGACCAGATTAAGACAGAAACTGCCCTTACCTTCTTCAGTCTTTCAAAAAATAAAACACCCAACACTTCATGTGACAAAGCAAACTGCCCTTACCTTCTTCAGTCTTTCAAAAAATAAAACACCCAACACTTCATGTGACAAAGCAGCTGGTTAAATGCAGACTTATCTGCAGGTAGAAATCTCATATAAGTGAGCTCAAAAGAAGAAGTGGAAAGTAACTCCTCAGCAAGGTTTTCCATTACAATTGATTCCTTTGAAGTGAAAAAGCAATATCTGGTCATCATATAGATGCATATTGTTAATTTTCTACCCACTATTTTTAAAAAGAATGTGAACAAAGTCAGCCTCTTCTTTGTAAAAACCATAAAGACGGGGTTTATTTTTAGTTTTTACAGAGACTGTAAATTTGAGATTGGTATTAACCATAAGAAACTGGACTCATGTTTTTATAAAGCTAACAACTGTTCACCAATTGAAGACTTCTATGATATTCAGGAAAACAAAAGGGTAAAAATGCATCACATTGTTAGTTTTACATGTTAGTTCTAAGACCTTTGTCTGATTCACATAAAATGAAGACTGGGAAGGATATCACTGAACATTAAAATGTATTAGGAAGGAAGATAGTAAGAGAGGAGAACTATTTTAGCTGAAAGAGAGTAGTAACAGCAGAACAAAGAAATAGAAAAATTGATATGTACATTATGTATGTATAACAATTAATTGATCATCAATAAATTCAAGCTGAAGTGATAGTATCTGATCTTGCAAGAAGAGATTCTGGAAGAATCTTCCAAGTACAGTACTGAGTACACAAAGTTCTAAAATATACTGTATAGTTTAATAGTTTGTTATGGGAAGGTCCTGGTAAAAGTGATGTAGCATTTATAAATTTATTCTTTCATCTATTACCAGCTATAGAATCTACATCACAAAACTAAGAAAAAACTCCTTAAATTCTAAATCTCACTGAGATTAAAAAAAAAAAGGTAAAAAGATTCATAGTACATTTCAATAAAGACAACTTTCAAGTAAAAAAAAAAATCCAAAAATTCTGAAAGAATGAAAGAAAAATGAAAGAAAATTCATTGAGTGAAATCGGAGACTCAGTTTCACTAGAGGAAGAATTTCTTTCCTTGGAGGAAACAGGGAAACAACAGAACAAAATACACCATACAGAAGTGGTGCATGTACAAATAACTGTATTTATTTCACTAAGAAAGTGCATATCTATTCTTAGATCAATATGAGACTCAAAATGCCAAACTGTTTTAAATCTACAGAACTAAGCTAAAACCTATTAATTCCCCCAGCTTAAATCTTCGAAGATATATGTCAGTCTGAAAGTTTTCCATTGTATTTGCACAATAAAATATTTCAATGTATATTTTTTAGAAATTTCATTTAAAAACTTTAATAGCAAAAACCAATTTCAAGGTCCTATACACAGACAACACCTATCCTGGACAGTGACTACAAGAAAATCTTAAATTATCAGAGCTCCGTAATCAGTAAATTGGTGTAAGGCAGTATGCAGACCTGACATCTGTTTTCTAAATTCACAGTCTAATAAGGATCACAAAAAGATTTGTTTCTCATGACAAGAACAATTTACACACATGAACCACTTAGTATATTTTATACTATCTAATGTGCTACTGCTGCCATTCCAAAGCCTTATATACAAAAGAATTCTAAAACATACCTCACAGGACAGTCGTCGTCCTCTCCGCAGCCAGAACAATGATGTGCATTTAGGTTCAAAATTCTTGACTGCTGTTTTACATTCAATAGAATACTTTTCAAAATTTAGTGAAAAAAGGAAGGCCAATGGATTATAGGTTAAAAAATCTGTAAATATATATTTAATTCCTTTTAGTATCCAATTATCAACTTTTCTATATTTACACTCTCTTTCCATTTGAAGATGTTTTTCTAGAATCTAATTATATTTCTGGCAGGAATGTTGCCCAGAGCATTCTTGAGATCTACAGATTCTTAACACCAGAACTCCTGGCAGAATCTCTATATAGCAAATAAGATTCTAACAGAAAAAGTAAGAAAGGAAAAGCAGTAAAAATGAAAAATCTCTCCTCATCTTTCATAACCAATGTTCTTTGAGTTTACTTTGTCCCATTTGGCCAAAAGTAAAAGGCTATAACTGGGCTCAAAGGTACAATTTTGGATGGGTACACTTTTCAGGGGAAGCAAACTCAAGTTTCAGCAGTCATTTGTTTCAGTTATTTTTTCATACAATATGGAGGATACTTTAAGAAAAAAAATAAATTTTAAAATAATAATTTTTAATTGTTAACAAGTTTCACTATTTCATTACTCATGTATATAAATTCTATAAGAATGAAACTTTAGTTGTAATCTCCTTTTCCCCAAACTCAACTCCAACCCATGGAAATCTAACAAGCATTTTAGAAAATTAAACACTAGAGGCAGGAAACAGAAAAGTTTATGTTGAACTGCAAAAAAATGTAAAGGATGTGTTAAAGACCATATGAAAAGAATTTGAAATGTTTTGTCTCTTGATATCACTTCAACTGTACAAAAGAAAACAGTATTATGAATCACCAGCATGGAGAATGTGCAAATGAATTAACTACTACTTATTTCTCCCAACTAATCTTCTTACAATATCACCCCACAAAAAGAGAAAATTACTTAGTATTCATGAGAAAAACACATCATAAACATTGTATATCATATTTTGATATAATTTCATAAACAAACTTTTCAAAGCCAATATAAGTTTTTTAATAATCATACAAGTATTCTGAAGACATATATTTTTCATTTCTGCAAATTGTTTTGCTGGGACTATGGAACACCATTCCAGAGAAACCCTAATTATAAAACAAAACCAGAGAGAATAAGGGACTTTAAGAGGTCTCCAAATTAATCCTTAGGTTCCAGAACAGGTGCACCTTTACCTACTGTATTCTCTAGAGATGCTTTCTGGTCTCTTCTTATGCACCAAAATCAGAACCAAATCATGCACCAAAATTATGAACCAAAATCAGAAGACCTTTCTGCCAGCTTCCTTAGGCAATATGAAACAGTGCTTCTACTTTACTCTCAAAAACTTAGTCATCTAATGTGTTGTTTTTTCTCCATAATATCAAACATAAAAATCCCACACTTTTATCTAAATATACAGTTGAAAAGCAAGTCAGCATTCCACAACTGGAATCACTATGCTTGAGTTAACTGATTATATATGGGTGCGCTGTTAATTTCACAGATGATTCTAGGATTTCTAACTGCAAATTATCCTAGATAGTAACTTCAAAGTTCTGAGATTTTCTTAAATTTAGCACAAAAATATTAATGGAAAATGTAATAAATTCTTTCATAGTTATAATATTCACTGTGTATATCCACTGTGTATATATACACCTATTATATGTACCTCAAATAATCCAGAGTGTAATAAAATTACAGAATTAACATCTCCTTTTTTTAAAAAAAGCATAAATATTGTACTTATACAGAAAGTATAGTTAACAGAAAGAATAGTTAACATCTTGAAAGGGAAAAAAATAAAAATAAAACCAGAATGGACTTGCTCTGGGTGTCCAAATTATGTATTCTGTGGCTCAAGAACATATTAAAAAAAAAAAAAATTAATGAACATAAAGCACTTTAACACAGGTACCACAGATAAAGCTGTACTGGGTGCAAGGAAGATGTAATTATTCCTAGAAATAGCATGGCCATTTTGGGCACCAGCACAGGATTGAATTCAGAGCTCGTGGAGATCCCAGGAGCTCATAAGAAAGAATGTAATACAGTCCCTTATGCAGGCAAGGAACAGGTTCAACAGATGAAGACCCATTCAGATCTACATTTCTTTGACACCGAGAAGGACTAAAGAAAAGCAGAGATTCTGCTAAGGAATGCTCGATCAAAGGAGAGGTTTAGATGTCAGGAGTACATGTTGTTTATTGTTACTTTATTCAAAGAATGAAGACTTGGATGACAGAATTTGCAAATAAACATGATGGTACACAAGACATGCATAACTGATTCAATCAATTCCTCTACCTTCTGGAAAGAAGCCAAAAAGGCTTTGAGTATCATCTCACATCTGTAGGAGAACAATATCTTCAAACCTTGAAAGAATGAAAGTTTTTTCTCAAAAGCTTCTGAATAAGCTTTAAATACCACAAAATACTTTTTAATGAATGGCCTTTCTTGCTGGATTCAGCTAGATGAGCATTTATTGAAGCACTAATTGTCACCGGTGCTTTCAGATCTCCATCAGTTCTCATAAATGTCCATATGTTCTTTGGTTTAAAAAGTGCATCTTAATGACACAGAAAAGTGCAAGCCAATTTATCATCCTTCCTTAACCTTTTGAAAAATAAATTAGTTTTTATGAGAAACAACCACTGTAAATAAAGTAAAAAGCATTTCAATTCTATCATGATATGGTGTCATTTTGCATTAAATCCTATAGCAATTGCTTAACTTTAAAATTATTTAAATCAATCTTCCCCCTCCCCCCCACCTGTTTAGTGTGTCTATAGAAGGGCAGAGACACAGACTAACTTTGCAAATAGCTGTGCAGTTTTAAGATGTGACTACCCACCAGACATTTTTACATCCCTCTCATCTGAGCCACATTTCGACAGCACAACCTCTACTTTCAACATATTTATGTTAGCATAAGATTTGTTACCCTGCTTTGTGTTAATCACCCCTTTAAACACCTACACTTACATAAAAGAAGTCAGACTACATTTTAAGTAGTCTGACTTCACACTAGAGGGTGCTACTATTTTAATTGTAGAAGATTTTTACAGTTAACATTGCAGTTGCAGAGACGTACATTTTATA
>VWZY01009796.1:562572-640796 GCA_013399075.1 Chloroceryle aenea
TAGATTTTAAGTGTGTATCATGTCAGAAACCATTTGTCCTGGATTATAAAAAAATTTTACTGTTGTCTGCTTCCAGTGCCCATCCGATATCAAATCCACTATAGAATGCATAGTATTGATCAAGAAAGATCCTGAAAAAATATATATATAAAAGTAAATTAAAAATATACATTTAATTTCTTTTTAATTATTCCTTTGAGCTTTGTCTCTCTTACTTGAAGGTTCTATCCAAAGAGTAAGAGGAGAGAAGAAGATATTATACTACCTTCTCTCTTCTACCTTTTCCACAGACAAAAGGAAAAGATTCATAAATGTAATAAAAGGGAAAGATTTTGGTCTATGACATGTCAAATACCAAGAATCATGCCACAGAAGATCCTGTGAGAAAATGTTTTGTAAAATAACAGGTGTAAATCAAAACGATCTGAGTTGGACTGAAAGAAAAGTTCCAGTTCCAGTTCTGCTGCAGGAGAACAAAAAAAAAGTCAGATTGCAACACAGGAGACTAGGAAGGACAAAAACATATCAGCTGAATGCAAAGCATAAATGAGTAAACTCCTAAAAATTGTAATGAACACAGACGGTACTACATAAAAACAACAAACCTAAAACAACAAACAAGCAAACAAAATATCCAGGAAAAAAAAAAAAAAAGGAAAAATTTTAAGAGTTTGAAAAATTTCAACGNTTTCTAACTGCAAATTATCCTAGATAGTAACTTCAAAGTTCTGAGATTTTCTTAAATTTAGCACAAAAATATTAATGGAAAATGTAATAAATTCTTTCATAGTTATAATATTCACTGTGTATATCCACTGTGTATATATACACCTATTATATGTACCTCAAATAATCCAGAGTGTAATAAAATTACAGAATTAACATCTCCTTTTTTTAAAAAAAGCATAAATATTGTACTTATACAGAAAGTATAGTTAACAGAAAGAATAGTTAACATCTTGAAAGGGAAAAAAATAAAAATAAAACCAGAATGGACTTGCTCTGGGTGTCCAAATTATGTATTCTGTGGCTCAAGAACATATTAAAAAAAAAAAAAATTAATGAACATAAAGCACTTTAACACAGGTACCACAGATAAAGCTGTACTGGGTGCAAGGAAGATGTAATTATTCCTAGAAATAGCATGGCCATTTTGGGCACCAGCACAGGATTGAATTCAGAGCTCGTGGAGATCCCAGGAGCTCATAAGAAAGAATGTAATACAGTCCCTTATGCAGGCAAGGAACAGGTTCAACAGATGAAGACCCATTCAGATCTACATTTCTTTGACACCGAGAAGGACTAAAGAAAAGCAGAGATTCTGCTAAGGAATGCTCGATCAAAGGAGAGGTTTAGATGTCAGGAGTACATGTTGTTTATTGTTACTTTATTCAAAGAATGAAGACTTGGATGACAGAATTTGCAAATAAACATGATGGTACACAAGACATGCATAACTGATTCAATCAATTCCTCTACCTTCTGGAAAGAAGCCAAAAAGGCTTTGAGTATCATCTCACATCTGTAGGAGAACAATATCTTCAAACCTTGAAAGAATGAAAGTTTTTTCTCAAAAGCTTCTGAATAAGCTTTAAATACCACAAAATACTTTTTAATGAATGGCCTTTCTTGCTGGATTCAGCTAGATGAGCATTTATTGAAGCACTAATTGTCACCGGTGCTTTCAGATCTCCATCAGTTCTCATAAATGTCCATATGTTCTTTGGTTTAAAAAGTGCATCTTAATGACACAGAAAAGTGCAAGCCAATTTATCATCCTTCCTTAACCTTTTGAAAAATAAATTAGTTTTTATGAGAAACAACCACTGTAAATAAAGTAAAAAGCATTTCAATTCTATCATGATATGGTGTCATTTTGCATTAAATCCTATAGCAATTGCTTAACTTTAAAATTATTTAAATCAATCTTCCCCCTCCCCCCCACCTGTTTAGTGTGTCTATAGAAGGGCAGAGACACAGACTAACTTTGCAAATAGCTGTGCAGTTTTAAGATGTGACTACCCACCAGACATTTTTACATCCCTCTCATCTGAGCCACATTTCGACAGCACAACCTCTACTTTCAACATATTTATGTTAGCATAAGATTTGTTACCCTGCTTTGTGTTAATCACCCCTTTAAACACCTACACTTACATAAAAGAAGTCAGACTACATTTTAAGTAGTCTGACTTCACACTAGAGGGTGCTACTATTTTAATTGTAGAAGATTTTTACAGTTAACATTGCAGTTGCAGAGACGTACATTTTATAATGTTTCAGAAATTTTTTGTTGGTATCTGGGACAGCAGACTACTACTAAATGAGAGAGAAATTTATAATCAGAGATACACTTTTATGCTGAAGTTCAACTTTTGCCATGTGTTGCCCTAGCTCACTGTACATAAAAGAAACCTACTACCAATCTCACACAGTACACTGGAACCTGTACTTAATGCTTCAGTTAAAATATTTTGCCTTCAAAGCAACAAAGCTGATCAATAAACACTGGAGAGGTTTTTTTTCGCTATCCACCTCACTACAGAGCACCAGATAGATACACCACTAGTATGCATCAAATCTCATTCCAAACCTAGAAGTTGTTTATTTTTTGCTATCATAATTGCATATCAGTGCTTGCATTACACATTTGAATAAATTAATTAAGAAGATGATGAAGAATTTTTAGCATCAGAAAAACAATTTATGAAATGAATACTGATAGACTTGAAACTGCCCACAAATGTACCAACCCTTCCAAAACAAGACTGTGTACTTTTCCCATGTTGCATTTTTGGTGAAATGGGAATAATTAGCTTCTACTAAATAAAAAAGTGAGGTTTTAATCTTCAATAGCCCTTGAGAAAAAGTAATCAGTATCTTAAATTCAACTGTCTACCCCTTTATAAGCAGATTATAAGTGCTATGGAGTCTCAAATATGATTCCACTTACAAGGTAAAAGAATTACCTAAATGAATATAATTTGAATCTATGAAATAAGTTTTTTTTATCAAAAAACTTATGCACTTTGCAGTTCCCCTTGCTATTTGATGGTTACAGTTATTCCAATAAAACTGGAAGTTAAGCACATTCTCACAATTTCTCTTCACTGAGTTCTGAGAGTTTTGCCACGTTTAGTAGTAAATAACCAATGTACAAAGAAATGAAAGAACACACCAGTCTAGAGGGGGGGGAGAAAAATTTAAACAAGATGTTTAGAAGGAAAACTGACTTTACAAAATCTCAAAAGCTTCAGACAGAATTTTGTATCAGGCTTCAGAATAGCCTTTACAGGAGCTGGCTTCTGTACCAATATTTCTCCATCTTCCATGGCCCATACAAAACAATATTAAGTAATGCACTGCCTCATATCTGATCTCCCTAACAACACTTTGAACTTTCTGTGAACACAGACATTACTGGTAGATTTTAAGTGTGTATCATGTCAGAAACCATTTGTCCTGGATTATAAAAAAATTTTACTGTTGTCTGCTTCCAGTGCTCATCCAATATCAAATCCACTATAGAATGCATAGTATNAAAAAAAAAAGGTAAAATTTTAAGAGTTTGAAACATTTCTAAGCCTGGTTGAATTTTGGCCTTTCCCTTCTCTCTCTTCCTTCCACCTTCTCGCATTTCCCGTATCCCTCTATTTTTCTAGGAAAAAAAACAGTAAATGAAAGTGTCTCATTAAGTTGTCATATGGATATAAGCACTATTTGCATTTTTCAGGTGCATCTCCAGTTTGAAAAGTTTAGTTTATTCATCCAAGGAAGAAGCCATCAGGTAAAATTTGCAATGAACAAGTAGCAAATATTCATAACAGAATAATATAGTAAATCATTTACACCAGAATACATTCATTTCATAGGTGTTTTAAAGATTTTAAATACATTTGTATAAAAATGTGCTCTGTTTGCTGATAATTCCTTCAATCTAATATAATCTTTTTACAATTATGTTTTGTGAATTGTTTGCACAGCTGCACGAGCAGCTCTAAAGGTTAATGTTTCTTTTTTTTTATTAGAATATTTAAAGAATGTAAGATTTTTATATCTCATATTAAGATTATGATGTTAACTTTCATAATCACAATAACTTGCCACACACTGAACCAGTATTAGGGTTCAAAGACTTCTCTATATCCCATATAACAACCTATTTCTCAGCAGAGGATGCAGGGGAAGACCAACATTACAGAATCCCTGAGGTCTTATTTCTTGTTCACTTCTGCTGTTTAACAGCATAGGCTGAATGGACTTAGGAATGGACAGGTTATGTCTGAGGCAACCAAAACAATTGTTTTAAAACAATTATTTTTAAGATTGTCTAAAATGAGGTAACACCAAATAAGTGCTTTCCTTCAAAAATACATTGTCTCTCATAAATTTCATTGTCTGGTTCCTGGTTTATTCCATGTACAAACTGGATCCCTGATTTTTAATCAAAATCTATCACTGAACATAGATTTGTTATTTAACTATTTAGAATATAAGTAATATGTTTTACCATTTCACAGAAATTAAAACTATATTCCTAAGAAAGGCTTTAGAAACAGTTGGTCACTTAGCATTTCTCTCCAACACTTAACCAGAATCCCCATAATAATATTGTAAAAGGTTATCAATTAATACAAATTAATTTCCTGTGAATGATATTGCTAACATGCATAATCTGTACCACCCAAAGCACTCTCTCTTTCCTGCAAGAATAATGTAAGATAAGAGATGCATAATACATATTTGCATGGAAAAATACATGACTAATGTGAGAGTAGCTTTATAAATGTATCATTTAATTACTGAATTACTTTCCTGAGAATCTACTTTTAATGATGTCCTTCAAAATTTGCCTTGTTTATGATCAAAAATATTTGCGACTGCTGTTTGCATTCTTCTAGTCTGTTTTGCTTAAATTTCTCTTTAACTCTTCCCCCAAACGCTTGAAGCTTCTATATGCAGAATCATGTTTGATTAATTCAGACAGCCTTCTGTGGACAAGTAACTTCTCATTTTATTTGATCTGTTTGCACAGCTTCATGTCTACTGAAGTCATATGGGAAAAAAGAAGGGGAAGCTTCCAAGTGGCTGATATAGAATCAGCAAGTATGGAGAAGACAATCATTTTACAGCTCTAAATGCAGATTTTGATATAGTTTGCATCTCACCATTGTAGTATATAATGTAATTTTTATACAAGAAGAAAGATATTCTCTATAATAATGGAAAGAGCACAACACAAAGACTAGATAATACTTCTGGGAAGAGGTAGCAGAGCAAAAAAAAAAAATACAGTAATGATAAAGAATGATTGGAAAGAAAAAAAATACTAAAATACAAGCTATGTGCAGTACAAAGGGAAAACAGAAGTATGAAGTCTGAATTTTGTCTTCCACTCATTAACCATTATAGCCCTTTCCAAGATAATTTCAAATAATTCTCTACACAGTATTTCTTAAATAAATCAAAAATTTTGTCAAAGCCTACAATAATTCAAATATTATTACAGATTGCAGCCACATTAGGATGCTACACCCCTCCCCACATTGTGAATTTAGCATCTCCTGAAAAGGGCATGCTTGAAAAAAGCATTTGGAGGTTTGCTGTCACAAGATCTCACTTTCTGTTCCCACTGGCACTGTTCTTAGCAGCGAATCATTCTGAGCGTTCAGAAGATACTTGCAAAGGCATTCCACCCTGGTAAAAATACATTGAAATACATTAAGTGTCTTTAGACTTGGCAAGTCTCTGATTCTTCATTTCAAAACCCAGTAAAATGCAGCCATTTCTAAGATACAAGGATCAGAGCTGTACAACCACACACTGTGATGCAGCAGTGGTTAGAGACACATTTCACCTGCCTCAGGACAGGCCTGAGGACCTGCAAAGCACAAGGCTAGGTGAAGGCTGAGTGATGCAACCAGAAAAGGAATTTATCATCACGAAATCAAAGAAGTCAAAAAAAAGTGGAAATAGCCATCTCATTGTTTCATTCTAACCATGCAGAAAGAAAAATAATACCAACTTGGAAATGCTCTCTAAATTCACATTTGTCTAATTCATATCTTAATGCACATGCAACCCTGAACCAAGATTTTGTTTAGCTTGGAAATGGCTACAAATCTTTAGAAGTTTAAGCAGTTACAGCTAGAGATAGATAAGAATCAGTAAACAGCCACCCCACATGAATAAATATCTGGGTTGGCACTGTAAGCAACTATGTGAACTGAGACCATGCCTTCTGGGTAACCAGGAATCGGAATACCTGTAAATAATTAGCAAAGGTAGGGGCTGGAATAGACAGTAGACACTCTTTGTTTCTAAAACATTGCTACACGTAATGCTTCAGGATATTTCATTAAAGCACTTTGGTTTGTATCAATACTACATCATTATTAAATAGTCACACTGATGTTTGCCTAAAAAAATTCAAAAACATATTGCTTTTCATTTTCGACCTAGACATGAAAATTGTCCAATATGTCTTTTTGAAGTTCTAAAGTCAATAATATAGTACAGGATAATGCAAATGATATGTAGTAAAAAGAAATGAGAAATCAAGTCTTTTGAGATTCCAGGGGAAGAATTTTATTGACAGAATTAAATGAAAGGCAAGAAAAACAACAAGCCTGATATTTTATATACCAGTATACAGATATTGTAGGTTCTTGAAAACTTCAATGCTAAACACATTTTTACTATCCCTACCTACCCTGTCAACAGTAGACATTTCGTGAAGTATTCCTCCCACAAAGGCTCATAGCTCTGTATGAGGACATTTCTAGAATCTAGGATTACATGCCAGTAAGGGTTTGACTAGTCCTGTAATGTTAATACTCCCATTGAGCAAAGAAAGAAATATCGATTTCAAAGTCATCTAATATTTAGGTATCACTGACATCACAGCATGTATTAGTTTTTTTAATGTATTAGAAATTTTTGAGATTTTATAGAGACCTTGTACAGGACTTAACCCACCACTTAGCTAGACCTACCCACCACTTAGGCTGTACTAGAGCTCCTGAAAACAGTATCTCCTCCACCCACACTGTATTCTGTTCTACACTGCCGCCCAGTCAGAGGGGAAGATGACAACTAATACAAGAAAAGTATTTTGATAAGAGACCTGGGTTCTAGGGGTGGTTACTACAACTGCACTGACACAGATTATCTTCTGAAGGGAAGCAGCTTGCTAGCACAGTCTGCAACGGCAATTTTTTTGCCCACATTTCTAGGACGCATAAAAAAAAAGGGAAACCTTCAATATCAAGGTAAAGGACTATAGTATAGAATGAAAGCATACAAAATCTAGTGAACATTTGATTTTCATCTCTGACAGCTAAAGTAAGTACATCCCGTACACACAGAAATGTGTGTTTCACATCAGTGTCCAACTTCACAAAGCTGGCTTTACTTTCTATTTATTGATATAGCCATAATAGGAAAAACAAATGCCATTTGTTAGGAAAGCAGCCGTTACACAAAATTAACAGACATATTCTGCTTCAGGGCATGAATACAAGAAAATTGTCAGACATTAATAATGTAGACAGAGCATTTTCCTGGGAAAATGAGGATCCAATGGAACAACAGATAAATCATACCCAACTGCTCACTGTTTGTTGTTTCACAATCTGTTGCATTTTATCGAATATGACTAGTACAAGTCTGTTACAGCCATAAAAAAACATTAGTGGAAATTAATATGTAAATTACTGTAGTGCTTGTGTGGGATGCCATTTCATTAATTTGAATTCACTGACATGACTGTGTAATCTAAATTTATGAGTTTTTCAACTGCCTCTCCATGGAGAATTCTGCATTTATTGAATTTTGCTTTAAAAGTACTTTGTGCATTAAATAATATTTGCATGGCAGTAATGTACATAAATGGCTTGAAATTTAATACATATATATAATATATACCCAGAATTTAGACTGTGAGAAAACACATAACCTACATTTCAAAAAAAAAAAAAATTGCAGTTAGGTACTTCCTTTTAGAACATTTTTAGATAACAATGAAAACAAATTACTTGAACTGGGAACAAAAACAGGTTTTGAAGTTCTCAGTAAAGTAAATATTGCTCATAATAATTTTGTTGAAACAAATGCAAATCTAATAGAAGGGACTTCTTGTGTCACCAATCAGAGTTTAAGAAGAAAAAAGCAACTAAATTTGAAGAAGCTGTATCAATACATAGTACAGCTTTTAAGTTAAAGCTTCAATATTAAGGTTTGGAAAAAAGCCATCAAGAAAAGAAATAATAAAATTGTTTGCCATTTAATATACTTTCTTATCATCTGGACACCAAGATAGTAAATATTTTGCATAACCTTGGCTTTATCATCCTCTAGTTGAAACTACAACAGATCATTTATTCAATTCTAAAGATCAAATTTTAGAAGTATGAAAATGTATTAGTTAAAAAATATTTCTATAAGGAAAAGGTTTTATTTTTACCTATTAACATCATTTTAAAACATTCTTTTCCCACTGTGATTCTAAATGTTTAGACAGAACCTATTTGCCAGTGGGATAAGTTACTGAGTTAACTTGGAAAAATTCAATTTTGATAAACAAAACTATTGTTTTATTACTTACTACCCCTCAGGAAAATATTTATCTAAGAGAATCTAGTTTTACCCCTAGACGCTTCAGTCTTCTCTGCATTGAGTCTTATACCCACAGACAAAATGTTTTTTCATGTATTATCTAGACTTTGAATGTAGAAAACTACTTTCAGACAGGGGTTTTGGGGGTGAGGATAGGGAAGACTTTGTTTCAGATTTGTTTAACCATGACACAATGAGGAATACCTTCACAGCGAGCAGTGAATGTTTTGCACTTGTCAAATCCTCCTGTCAGCATCCCCTACAGCTCTGCTGACTACCAGGAACACCTGTCTGCTACAAGGTCACTCTGATTCAATGTCACCTTGCAGTGAACATTCTCACACACAATTAGGTTAGGGAATTCTGATATTTCTGTCATTTTAACTTATAATTGATTACTAGATAATTATACTTTGTGAATTGATATGGTCTCATAAATCAGAAACTTAAAATAGTTTGTCTGGATCAAAAAGAAACATGCACAGATGTGAAACAAAGAAGCCTGTACAGACAAAAGTATGTTAGATGCAATGGCTATAGTTCATTTATTTCTATCAGTTATATGCAGATAACATTTTCATACACCTCATTACACTGATTTCCTATCAAATGAATCCTTCCCACCCTCCCACACCCCCTTCCACACCCCCAATTTGAGGTAGAGGTATGTTTTATATTTAAAACATTTTTTGCCTCCTACAACATTTCCATCTACTCTTCTCATGGTAAATGCTGTAGAGTCTTAAAAAAACAAACAAACAAACAAACAAAAAAACACCACACACTCTTTCCTCATATTGAATATACCTATAAATTAAAATAGCCATTACAGGTCGAAAGTCCTGAAATTAGGTGCAAATTACAAGAGCAGGTAAGAGCTACAAGAAGAGTCCTTGTTTCATCTTGACCTTGACATTAAAATGAGACTAACAAATAACTTTGTTCTGTTCCCCTGAGTAACTGTAACTTATTAGAATCTTTTCCTGCAGTTGTTCTGACATTGAAACCTTCTCTTCATGTCCGTAACTATCATTTTCTACGCTAAGTTTGCAAAGCGTAGCAAGCCACTGTCAGGAGACACACATTCCTTATCAGCACTCAAGCTACTTATAAGCCACTTCTTCTTACACTCAAGTCTTCCAAAGAAACATTTGCTTTCTGCTCTGATGTTAAACTGTTCTTTCCTTCTATCCACAAATAGAATGACGGATTTCACAGGTTATAAAAGCAACAGGGAATGATTCAATTCTTCAAATGACCAGAGAAATACCAATGCTGCCTCTCAAGGAAAAAATCCATTTGTTCACTGCAGAAATTAGCACAGACTTTTTAAAGACTCGCTCATCATGGATCTTGTAACTATCTTCTCTAAATTTCTGTAAGCTTTGCTTGGTTCTGCACATGCAAAGACAAGTATTTTTTCTACTGAAAAATGACAAGTCTTTCTACACATCCTAATCTCAATGAAACCACAGCTAAAAAGATACTTCAAACATAACAGTCTGCTAAACTTTCCCCATGGATTGCCTGGACTTCTGTCTGTTTTCAAGCATTGGCTAGCAGTTCATTAACTCTAGACTGTTTAACTACCAATAGTCAATACCAATTAAGAGTTATCAAGAGTGCAGATATTGAAAGTCACTACAGATGACCAATTATGGTGGGTATTGGCTGCTGTGACTCTAAGATGCCTTCCAGATAGATCACTGCAAAGTGCCATCTGAAGTCCTGCTGCCATGACTGGCTGTCTTAGATCTCCAGCACTGACATAACAGGAATACATAGGTACAGACTCCACAGAATGGAGTCATTTCAGTCCAAAGTGATCAAGCAGAGGGATGTTTAATGTCAGCTTTTTCTCAAGCACCCTTAAAATCCTCATTTTGTAGTCACCACTCAATTTTGCTCTTGGCAATTTTTCATTTAAAGTATCTCAGCTTGTTAAAAGTTTCCACTATAGTTTTCTGAAATGTACTTCAAAAGTTTTGCTTGTTCCCAGATTGTAAAGAGATGAGGAATGAAAATAATATCAGTCTCAGGAATTAATTATGTTGCCTACATTTCTCCATTTCTTTCCCTCTCAATTGGAATCCCATAATGTGAAGAACTGAACAACTAATCTTTTAGATACAAGTCCATCTTGATATCTGATCCCTCTCCTGAGCTCCTCCGTTGTCTGATGATTAGGGAACCACACCCAAGAATTTAATAGAATTTCTTCAGAGGGAGAAAAATTGCGGTGATGGCTGCTTTTGCCCATGAAATCATCACTCATTCTTGTGAAGTCAACAGAAATATGTGATATTGTTATTATAAACTGAAGCAACAACAGATTGACCCCCACTGCTACCAGGTTTCAGCACAGAATTCACATTACTAACAATGACATCAAAGCCCATCCTTACCAGACCCTAGAAAAACTGCACAATCTGTACTGTCACTTATAGACCCATCATATGTAAAAACCACATGGAAGGAAATTCTACTATATTTGTATTAAATAAGTGAATACTCCCAGTGAAGAATTAGTAGAGTTCACAGAAACCATCATCAAGCCTCCAATTGCTCAACAGTTTAGTTCTCTGAAAAATACAAAGTATTTCTTACACACACACAAACACCAGCTAAAACCACCACCATCTTAGCCAGTCCCACAATCGTAAATCATGGTCTATCTTCAGTAAGAACAAGACCAAAACTCAGATTTCCTATGTAAACATAAATTGATTCGATTCTCACCTGTAGTCTCAAATGACTGATCCACAAGCATGTTAGGTTACAAATAAGACAATAAGACACTAAATGTGGCACCATGTTATTATCCACACAAAGTACACAGATAGCATTCATATCTTCTGGACTCCCTCAAATTTCTAGGAGAAGATTTAATAAACACTGCTCCTTCATCAAACTGAATCTCAAATACACCTACAGCAATAGTAGGCATATAGGTCAATTTCTTAGCCATTGTACTCAACATGAAAAAGGAAATATACAAGCTGCTATACATGAAAGATGTGCAAACCCATTATAAAACCAGGTGCTGCTTCAACCTCCCCGGGAAAGCTACAAAATACAGTAAGCCCACAGACACTACTAAAATTCACTGTGTATTGAACTCCCATGATGCCTAGCTCAGCAATCTCAGACCCTTAACTAAACGCACTACTCTATAGAAATCCATCAAATCTTTCACTCAGTCTTCTAAACCTCTCAGTTCTGACTCAGAGAGACTCAGAAAACCTAGATGATTCCAGAGCTAAAATATAAACTCCAAAGGATGCTAAAAAACACAACAGGGAACATTAGGATCCTCATGCTTTATCATTCTCACTCATTTCTAACACAATGCTATCTCCCAGCTTGGAAAGACTTAATTTTCTATTGTCTCTTCTCTGGATAACATCCTTTATCCTTCCTCCACTCCTGCTCCACAGATAGCCACTATTTTTCCTTTCAAAAGATGCAGCTCAGTAAACAGGTTAAACTTGTAACGACTTGCAGCTGCACTTCAAGACCTCTCCTGCTTATTTCAGACTTGAAGAGGCTCACATGCTCAAAAGAAGGTCTATTTTCTAGTTATTACAATTAGCCTAGGACATTACCACCTCTTTACAAAACCTGTAAAGCTTTCTTCTTAGAAAATAATAGTTAAAATGCTATGAGTGCATTAAAGTATTTGTTGCTAACATAAAGACTTTTAAGTGCTAATGTCTATGGAGATAAATAAAACAAAACCATGTAGGGCTTCAAGAAGCCCAATTACAATGTTCTTTTGTCTACAGCAGAAAAAGTATTTCTACACTGCACATAACATTAAGATAATTATCTAGTAGTTTAATTTAAGGAAAAGCATACAGGCCTCTTACTGCAGGAACAAGAGCAATTACTTTTGTGGTAAGATAAATATTAGATTTGGAATGTTTTCAAACTAAGCATAATAATGTTTTAGCAGCAGTTTATAAAAAATTCAGGCAGTGTCCTTTTATGCATCTGCAAATTTAATTTTTAACGTGCTAAAACTTTACAGGAACCACAGTACAGAAATTCTGTTAACAAGCATTTAACAGGCACAGTAAGTTGTGGTGGTGCAGGCCGCCTGCCTGGGCCACATTGTGTTGTCAGCCACAGTCAACATTGTATTCTTGGTTTACATATGCAGCTAGCTGGGACAAACTGACACCTGATCTTGCATACTGGAGCAGGGAGCTGTGAGTACCTTCTTGTCCCCAGTCCAATTTGTGACGATGAGGAACTCCGTAACTCCTGTTACCTGGGAAACATACAATCCAGGCAGGAGGAGTTTTGGGTAAGCCCACTCGGAAGGGTGCCAAGATTGCTTGACAAGAATAATGGCCACAATGGAAATGTTTAACATATTGTTAAACCAAAGTTAAACATGTTGTGACCCTATAAATACTGATCTTAAGCAAGGCCCTTGGAGCTCTCCAAGCTCACCATGGGCTAGGAATTGGCATCTCCTCTTAAACTGGGACATCTCTTAGGGTAAATTTTTCCAACATTCAGGGTGGATACTGCAATGTAACTAAGGCTGTCTGCTGGTAAAAGCTGACAAAGTGAAAAGACCATCTGCTGGTAAAAACCAAAAAAGGGAAAAGACCATCCACTGGTAAAAGCCAATGATGGGAAAAGTGAGTAATTCACTATAACTGGATTTCATGACATTTCAAAGATCATTGGGTACTAAAAAATTACTGTAATGTGCAGATAAAGAAACATCTTAATCATAGCTTAACCTTTTTATCTGTGAGTGCATGTGTCCGTGTGTACAATTCTACCTTTATATATGTGTATACATATGCATTTTTGTATATGAGTTAATATCTGTATATAACTCTCTATTTGTGTGTAGAATTTGTTTTAGGAAACTATCGCATATCTCACGTGAATCTTGCCATTCTTGAACCTTTAAACAAGTTGCTATGTTGATTATGGTAAATTTTGTTAAATCATCCTGATAACTGACTAATAGTCAAGTGTTGTTAAAAATCATACAGTTTAATCCTGTGATTTACCATAACAACAGTAACAAATCCTGAATTACTGTTCTGTAGGGCCCCTTCATTCCCTGCACACCTTAGTTCAATTTTCCCTTGTATACTTTCATGAGCAATAGAGCAAACCTTGCTATCAAATTGAACCTTGACAGAACTCTATTAAATTCCATCAAATTCCTTAAAATATGTCAAATTATCATTTTATCAGTAAAACGTACTGCTGCCATGCTATTCTGAGCGAGGTGCATTCCACTCAGTCTGTGGCAAGAAGGATCCTAACTCGTGATTCTGCAACAAGCAACGAATCGCTCAAAAGTGATTTAAGTGGTATAAAACACTTCTCCACAACATAAGTATACTATGAGTTACATTATGCAATTAATTATGCAATTATTAGGTATAATTTATATATGCATGTAAATTACATGGTACGGAGGTATAAAAGCAATCTATATACTAATTCAGTTAGAGGGAGAACTGCTTAATTGAAACATAATCTTAGTGGTTTCTATACTTGCTTTCATTAAGCCAAAGATACTGCAAGTATGGTAACAAACTATTGAGATTAGTTTCTTAATAATGTTTCTAGTTTTGCATAAGACTAATAAACTCCCATTGTAGCTATTTCATTCTGCAAGCAAACAATGTTTCTTAATCTTTAATATTTCATTTTATTGTTTACAAGGACAGAAGCAATTAAAAAAAACAAGTTTACTAGTAAACTGGTTTTCATGTAAGAGATCTCAACCACATAAATACACAGGCAGTAGGAGTTGAATATTACCATGACACATCTGACTTACCTACCACATCCTTGAAAATACTTTAAAAAAAAAAAACAAACAAGCAACACTAATTCAGTCACATAACAACTCTGTCTGTATGAAGTGGTTTTGTGCTACACATAAAGCATAATGCTATGAACTGTTACAAAGATTTAATTTAAATATAAAAAATCTACACAAAGTGTTAAAAAGAAGCTTTATCCATATAATACTAAAAATAAAAATTATTGAAAGTGGAGAAATTGACAGGTCTTCTAATATTAGACTACCTCCTCAGATAAACTGTTTATTCTTTAATCCAGACAAAAGAAAATAAATTAAACAAACAGCAGCTTCTTCAGATATCTTCATCATCAGTTACTAGCCAGTTTCATTTCCCCATATTACTTGCCATGTTTTGGATGTAACAATTATCTTCAGGCTGCTGTTTGGCATACTGTTCAAAACCTTAATCTTGAAGAACTATAGCAAATTAAAATTTGAAGGGGAAGAAGCAGATTGATTTTTATGCTCATTTAATTAAAAAAAAAAATAATAATTTATTTTTTTTTTAAGTTCTGAAGTTATTGCTTTCAAAGCCCTTGTTATGCCTTCCAGAATTCTTCACAGGACATTAAGTCAATAATGTGGATTATTGCCTCTGGGTACTAAAAACAAACTATTAAAAATTTATATTTTAAAGGTAGTACCCACAGTAATTTTCTTCAATGAAGATTTCACAGGATTTTGGTATGTCATTTTAATTGTGCTTAAATAGCTAGATTATCTTGATAGACCCAATAGCCCAGAGACAGCCACCACATTCGAGTACTTCAATAACAATCCATGAAATGAAACATACTGATTCAATGAATACAACTCATTATGATCTGTTAAATTCAACTGGGAGAATCTAGTCACAGAGAGAAATACAGTATAAACATCCTAAAAAGAAAGACTGTGTTGATACACAGATTTTCAAAGGAAAGGTAAAAAGACATTATCTCTAAATGGGGCAACTGTATCAAATGAGGCTTTCCAAAGCAAAAGTAAACACATTGTTTTGTTAAAATACTTGGAAAAACTATTGAGGGGAGGGAAGGGAGTTGAAATGGTTTTGTACAACTCTGGAAAATTTAACTGTCCTCACACATCCCTATGTTCTGCTTAATTTCACAGTATATTCTGCCCAAAACAGGAGCCCATCTGGCAGATGGGCTGGCCAGTCTCATACATTACCAACCATGTAACTGAAAACACCTTAGACACCATGCACATCTATCAGAGTGCCCAGGGTTTGTAACTTATTAAGCCACAACTTATGGTTGTAAAATAAGGTGTTTCATTAAGACAGTTTTTTATATGGATGTTTTTGAAGACAGTTGTGTTTCAGGTTGTTTGGGTTTACTATTATAAATTTACAGAATAGATGCAAGGTAATTTCTAATGATAACACCTCGATAAAAACTGGACATGAGCCCATCAAAGTTGCCACAGCAGAAGTATATAGAATGAAGCATCCCATTATCCTGTACTGCAACAGAGACTCACAGCTGCAGGGGGCCCTTAAGGCTCCATCATTCTCCAACAATTCTCTACTGGCACCCTTCAAATGACACACACTGTCAGCATCATACCTCACACAGCCTTTGCACATCCCTTTCCTTCCCTGTAAATAAGTAGCAGTTATTTGTATAGATCAAAATAGTTTATTGGCAGAGATTACAACACCAGAATCTATCCAAGTAAAGTGGTAAAGAGGATCCTGAAATTCCAAATGATTTCAGAGGATATAAAGGTGTTTATTTAAAATTCAGCTTTTAATCATTAGATGTATGCTGAATATTTTAATCCAGCAACATTTAGTTCTTAGTCACAAGATGTTTACCAGGCAAAAGAAAACATCCTAGAAAATATACTCTTCCAGCAGCATAATTTTCAAAATGAAAAAAAAAAAAAAAAGATAAATTTGATTTCCCTAAGAATTTCTATCTATTTTTTACATTACTCAAGATTATTTAACCTCATGTAGCCATACACAATTTAGTTACAGATGAAAAAAGCTCCTATCACTAATCACAGAATTCTAATGTGGCTTGTTTTTACAGGTGGCCTATAAATCAGAGAAAAATTTCAATTAATTTTATTAATTATGTATGGAATTATATTACAAGATATTGTGCATTTTCAAACAACAGTCTACAATGCATTCGTAAGTATATGGATAAATAAGCACTATTTCTCCTCAGTGAATACAATCTTTAAATAAACAAGCTGTGCTGCTTTCAATAGAAATAAAAGATAATATTGTATTCTTGCATATATTTTCTCTATCATCTGAATATATATTAAGTGAATGAAGTAGACATTTTCAAGTACTGATCAATATCCTAAGACAAAAGTTGTTGGAATTTCTCATTTTGCAGTCACTTTTTAGCTACTTCAACGCAAATGTATCTAAAACATTTGAAACCCAAAATAACATCCCTTATTTTACATTAAATACTACATTTATATTTGAAATGTTATAAAATATTTTTCAATTATTTTTTTTTTCTCTAATGCGTTACATTTATTATGAAAAGATTATTCCTAATAGAGAAAGATAAAGTAATTTTTTTAAAAAAGTTTACAGGAAGCTACAGAACAACTCCTTGTAAGATTAGGAATAATCAGATAGGGAACTTTGTATAATATTTAATATGATCATCTCTTTCAGGTAACTCCTGGTTAAAGCAAGAGAAAGAAAATGAAGGAGCTATTATGTGAAAGACTTTTCAGAAGGAACTTATTTTTCTTGAATAGAGAGGGCAAAAGGACCTATTTTGTTCTAATCAGAGGCAGCACTATCCCTTTCTAGCTAATGGGGATCTCAACAGTGTGTCTAACTTCTGATATTTTACCTGCGTCTTTCTGACTCTAAATGTAAATTAAAGAGAACATTCAGCAAATTAAAAAGGAAATTCATATTCAGGAATACAGTTCAAAGAGCACTACTTACTTCATCAGCAATTTTGACAAGAGAAAGAGAGCATTTTTGGACACATTTAAGATCATCCTCAATATACCTGCAAGCAATAACCCAAATCTATAGCTTGTCTGAATCAGTAGAGCTCCATTAAATTCAGTGATAACAGGCCAATCTGCATGACCTGAGAATATGGCACAAATCTGTTAAGAGTTTTTAAAGCTTTAGTTTTTGACATATAACTAGCTCTCACAATAGATCATGTGAGCTGACTGAAACCATTTGTAATGGCAGATGTCCATTAAAAGTGAACTTATTTTTCAAAATCTGTATAAGTTCTAGGGTTCTAAAATTTATGACTTAAAGATAATATACTAACTACTTATAAAATATAAACCACACCAAAATGGGACAGTGAAAAAAAAGTTCATTTTCTTAGACTAACAACAATTTGTACATATTTAATATTTCCTTGTGTGTTCATGGGGAAAGAGATTCAATGACCCTGGGAGACAAGGCACGTCATTGATTTTAAGTCCAACATTCAAACATTTTTGATGTTCACAAAGTCCTGAAGGCATCTCACTTCATTCAGTTCCAATGATTATGTTCCTACAGCTTGCAGAAGAAAAAATACCTTTATCCCAGAATATCCCGTGGCACTGTAGTCACAGCATAATCCTGGGTATCAAATCTCCTCTGTCAGAGACAGTGTGAGCCACAACCCCCTGCAAGCCAAGGGGCCATCAGTGAAAGAGGAAAGCAGTACTACCACACTTCCTCTTTACCCATCCTTCTTCCATTTTTGAAAGGTGGACTTTTCATTAAAAAAAAAAAATTGTTGTTGTTTAGGGTATATTTGGAAGACACAGATGCTGCCTTGCTGCTCAGACTAAATGCCCACATTCCCAGGCCATTACTGACCAGTTTAAATCCTTGCCTACCTATGGTGCCAGAATTTCATATTTCAATCCTGTCCCTTCTTCACATGCACTGTATATAAAAATCGGATATTTCATTTCACTTGGCAAAGGGTATCTAAAGATTATAATTTAAATGCACATTATAATCCTTCATTCATTGTCTGAATATAGGTTAAGTCTTGCAAAGATACCAATATAGACTTGAACATTCTGGAATATATTCTTTTTCATTGACATGCTCTGGCCTTTTTAAAAAGCTGTATCTTAAATTTTCTATTGAAATGCAATTTAATCACAATGCACATTTATATGCCTTACACTGCTGACCAGATTATTAACCTAAAATATTAATCAGAAAGCAATATCTCATAGTTCTTCTGACATGTCAGAGTCCCAGATTGAGCCTCTTATCTTAAACAGGAATTGGAAAATTGCTGAAGCATTTACTTATCTCAAAAGTAATTCAAAACTCAAGGACAAGGCAAAGCCTTCCAAACACCCCAGCCCATCCCTGAAAATCCCAAGCAATAAAAAGCCCAAAGAAAACTACAAGCAGTGTTGAATGTATCTATGACCTGTATTTTGAATCAATGCAGATAAATTAGAAGTATATTGCTTCTTGGATTAGATAATGGTTGGATTTTGGACAGACTCATCTGTGAGTTTGTGGGTGGGTTCTACATAAAACTAAAGGCCTGAACAAGATGTATAGCTGGTGAAATGATGTGCATAACTGTTTATAATTAAGCAGTAGCAAAATTACTACAACAAATTCTCACATAATTGTTTCATATGCAACTTTGACACGCACTTGAATTTGGTTTACTTACATATCTACACAAGAATATCTATCCACATTGAGAAATGAATAGTGTCCAAAACCAAAACCACTAATTCTACCTGATAAATACAGAGGTGTTCCAAGTAGTAATCTATACCTCAAGTAGACAGCAGAATGGAGTATAAAAATTATTGAGCTAAATATTTCACAAATAGATAGAAATCAGAGATCATTATCAGTGGGAGTTAGCAGTTACAAATTTCCTTAATATCCTGTCGCAATAAGACACATTACACTTTTAGTACCTGTTTTAATCAACAGAAACCTAAACTTTTTCAAGTAAATCTGATGTGTGTAATTTATGTCCTGCCTATGAGGCAGCATAATCCAGGCAAAATTATAATCCATGTCACTTTAATAGAATCACAGGAAGGATTTGGTGTTTTGGCCAGCAACAGAACTCCAAAACATACTGGTTTACATCCAGTGCCTAGTAAATATTTAGCTATGACATATTTCATTTTCTGTGATTTCCATTATACTCATAAGATAATGAAGGCAGTGCATTTATAAAAGGACTAAAGCACTGGTTCTACCTGAAATCTTTATCCTCACTCCTTTCACAGTATGCAGTAAGCCCTTAAAAAAACCAAAACAAAACAGAAGAAAAATCAGCCTTCATTATCACTCCTTACTTGCAAGAAAGCAGCGGAATAAAAGATATCAGCATGCCAGAAGCAATAGTAAACAAGTATCACCTCCTCAAAAGTTCTCTTGAGTCCAAGTTCCTATTCCATTCCTTCTTCATTACACATATGAAGTTCTCAGTAATGAGCTAGCACTGGCTGCAAAATTAGCCCAACTGAATATCTGAAATTGTCTTTTTTGAACCCACTTGCTGTTTTAATTGGTAGAAGCATCTTGAAGAACACTTTATTCAGGTTCCATCATTTTTTCTTGTTCATCATAACAAATTTCTGAAAAATAGTACCAGCTACTGTGAATTTAAAACTGGAGATGATAATGTTCTTTAATTCTGTGACCTTTCTGAACAAATACTCAAAGCTCTCACTATCAGAATATTCCCCAAATACAGAGTAGAAAATGAAAATGTCCTTAAACTGGCATACACAGGACAGCATATTCTTCAGCAGTGTACACTTTAATGTTATCAGTAAACAAAATTATTCATAGAATCTGTTTGCAGGCGACATAATAAATGAATATAAACTTCATCAGCATAGAGATGTTTATACTATAGCTACTGTGGCTTCATGGATGTTTTGTAAACAAAAATTTCTAAATCACACAGGGATTTACCTCAACTGACCTTAAGCATCTGAAGTTGACACATGGTTTATGCTAGAGATCTAAATCCCCTCTTCAATCAGTGAAGGAAAAGAAAAATGCTTTCAAAATTATTCATGCAGCTTTACTTAGCAGTGTTACAGGCTGATGAATTAACCCCTGAAGGTGGTATTTTCTCTCTGTTGAGTATTACAGGAGCCTAGATTACTGCCTCTAGATGTCTAGAGCTACTTAAGATGGATCCCATCTTTAATGATCTGAATGTCACTGCCTCTAATACATCAGGTAAGAAAAACTTTTAATTATTTGAATACCAATTTCCACTGGCAAAACTTGCTCTGAAAAGGCTCAGCAAATAAGATAACATCGAATGATTTATCTTGTGATCCAATAATACCTGGAGCACACCATTTATATTGTAAAAAATACTTTTATGTCTTTGTTTCTTTCAGATCATGCTTTCAAGATCTTTGATGTCTACAGTCTCTTCTTCAGTATGGTATTGCACTAATGTTAAAGAATAAATTCTCTTTTATAGAGCTACCATCAGATATTAAAACTTCCACCTTCATTTGAGCAGAGATACCATTCCTCTCTGCAATGGGAAAAACAAAGTATGTGGGACAAAGAGTTCTACTAATTGAACATGAGTCAGCACTGTAATGTTTTAAAAAAGAAGTTTGATTCCTTAACAGCGATATTTTGGGACATACTGAGGAAAAACAACAAGATCTTGGGATCTAATTGGTCACAGAGCTGAGATCATAAATAAAAGGATAAACCAAGTGAAGACAACTCTCACAACGTACTACATTATACTACTTATTAGACATCCTTGTTAGAATGAAGGTGCTATCCTTGTTTAAACGCAGGAAAATAGTATATTATTAGCAACAAATATTCCTATCAATAGTAAACCTGGGTGCAATCATTAATTATTTGTTTTACCAATAGCAATGGACAATCTCTTTTTTAACATTATGTATAATCTGTTCAACTCCAGGTTGGATGGGGCTTTGAGCAACCTCAGCTAGGGAAAGGTATCCCTGCCCATGACATGGGAGTTGGAGCTAGATGATCTTTAAGGCCTATTCCAACCCAAATCGTTCAATGACTCTCTAAGACATGGAGAAATTTTTCCACTGTATTCAGTCCTAGTAAATTCTTAGGTGAAATACTGTGTCCAATTTTCAACACTACGATTGCAGAAAAATTTAGACAAACTACAGAGAATCCAGAAGTCAAGAGAAGAGCCATAAGAACAATCAGAGATCTATAAATAACATGTACAGGAAGAATATATAAATATATTAATTTATTTAATATGACAAGATAATTGAAGTAAAGGCCTGAAGTCTTTAAGTCTTCAAATAAACACAAAGGTACTGTAAAGAGTAGGGTAATGAACAATTCTTCATTTCCATTGTGGATGGGGTGAAAAGCAATAGTCTGAAATGGATTCGGTAAATATTAAGACAAAAACTGAAGAAAAAAAAGTTATATTTGTAATAAGAAAGGTTTGAAACAGTGTGCCTAGGAAGCTAAGAGATCATCAAGCCAGCATATTTTTCAAAGAAATTTAAACCAGTAGTTTACAAAACAGCACAAGCACTGGTCAGGTCAGATCACCTTATATCATCTCATCAGCTCACATTACCATCTTTTATCACTTTTGGTGATAAAAGTTCCTCTTTTTCACCAGTTTCATTCCAGATACTGTGTCAGGCACCACTTTCTAGAGCCCCCTCTATCTCCAGTTTCTTGACATTTTTCTTCTCTCATCTCTCATAGAAAAAGAATTAGTGTCAGTTATGCCTCAGCAGTGTCCACATATATATATATATTTATCTCATGAGTCTTTTGGACTTGGTGAAGCATACCTCACAGTATCAGTAACCCTTAATGCTCTCTCACAGTCTCTCCCAACACATTTTGCTATAAATCTACGAATGCTATTCCACCAGTGATATGACTGTTCTTTCCAATGCCTCCCTGTGGCTGGAAGTTAAAATAAACAGATGTTCCTGAAACATACATCAATATATTTGACTGATGTCATCAGATCTACTGAATTTTATATCAAAACCTTCTGTAGAAAATCTGAAAGCAGCTGTAATATGTCATACAAAATTGCAGGCCATCAGTATACAAAAGTCTGTTAAGATTTCCATGCCTTTTAATAACTGCCAGAGCTTCCTATATTTAAGTTAATTAGATTAATTCTTTCATATTAAGACCTGGAAGCCTTCACAGCCATTCTTTATCTTCATTATGTGCTTGTCTTTACTGATGCATATCCTTAATTGTGCACCGATTATATGAAGCAACTACCTAAATCCAGAAGCCATATTTATAGTTTACTCTATCTTGAGACTGTTTATTTGGGGAATTTCATTACTCAACTTTGCAGATGTAATTCATTCCAAATAACACACAATGCTAGTAACATTTGTTCGATAAGAATCAGACTAAGTTTTAATAAGGCATTCTTCTAGGAGTTACAAGAAAAACATAGTATGATTTAACTGTGAAAAAAGTAATAATTTGGAGAACATAGACCTAGGGAAGTCACCAATGATTACAATATAATTTTTTTCCCTTTTTCCAGCAGGATAGAGCTCTACCCATGAAAAAAAAAAACAGAAGTACCCTCCTGTTCTTGGCTATGTTCTCAGAAAAATGGACAATTTCTGAAAAAAATAATCTCAGGGTGTTGCCTTAAACACCCTCAAGCTGAGTGACTATGACCCCCAAATTGAGCAAAGCATCAACTTCCAAGCTAGTATTAAAAAGACCATCTTTGTTTATGTTTATTTTATATATATATATATATAAAATGCTTTTGATCCAACAATAACGTTTCACTCAACTTCAGAACAAAGATGAGCACTTTCTGAATCCTAAATATCATCATATGGAAGACAAGCACACTGTGTAAGGCCCTGTTTGGTATATATGTTTTGCCTTTAACTTAAACACCTAAGACCATTGCACATGGTTTCCTGAATATAGTTGTTTAATCCTGCTACAGGATTTTTGGGCACCAAACCCTTATATGAATTTAGCCATTATCTCTTAGCCTCAATGGAATACCAGTGCAAAAGACCATGTATTGTACTTTAACAGAATGAAGATATTAAGTATCAGCATATTATTAAAACCTCAAATAATCACTGTCTCTCATATCCATGTTTATTGTTCACATATGGAAACATAAATTTAAAATCCATTAAATTCCAGGACTTAATTGGATTAAATCTGAAAGGGCATATTGACAATTTATACAAAAATATATTATAGAAATGTGGCTATTTTCCCAAAACCAAGCATGCTGAAAGGAGAATGCTGCAATTAGACTAATAATAATGCATCAATAACTTTTGTTATTATTCTGAAGCAATTCTGAAAGCTATTCAGCACTAATTTTATGGAAAATTTCAATTGCAAGAATTATATATAACCACATTACATTAATCAGTTTAACATTTGCTAAAATCTGACACTGCACTTTTCAGTTGGATTGGCACTAATATATAAAATTGCTATGGTATAAACTTGTGAAATTAATATAAATTATCCTATAGATTCCAAGCTGAAGACATCCTGTCTTACTAGATAGCCAGGAAGATTTGCCACACTTATCCATTCTTAGCAGGAGATGCTGATGATGACAAAAGAGACAAACTTATTAATCTGTCACAAATATGAAAATGCTTCTTTCCTAAAAGCTGAATTACTGTGTGTTATATATTCATAACATTGCCTACTTCTTTTTGCAGACAGCTTTAGACAGTGCTACGTATGTGCTACACATGGCTCAAATGAAAGAAAATAAGATTCTTGCTTCAAAGACCTGATAGAGAGGTTCTATCACTGCATCTCATTTCTGTAGTGTACTGGGATGATATTAACTAATTCATTTTTCTTGTAGATTCTTTGAAGTCAAGAAGTAACAGTTGATGCAGAGAACATCCTCAAATTCAAGACTTCCTGCACCCAGAATCACAAATTCATGTGTTTCCAGTATCTTTGAACAGTCCTACTTTTCTCCAGTTCAATAATGATAAAACTGCTTACACTTCCTACACCTGTGCAACCATCTCCAAGGCCATCAGTTCACAGAGTGTTAAGTGCTTACAGGTAGCTTAGCAAACAGAATCCAAGACCTAACAATGGGTAACTGCAGACTAGGAGCTAAATTACAAATTCAGATTAAAAAAAAAACCACAAAACCATTGCTCTTTCTGAACACAATTCAGCTAGCAGTTCAGAGAGTGGGGGTAAATCTAATCCCCCCTGCTGAAGTCAAGTCACAAAAACCTGCACTTTTTTGTACAAGCAGTTCATCAGGCACTGTGTTGGAAACACAAGTTTTTCAACTTTTTGTTTCTATTGAAAATTAAGGAATACAAAAAGACATGTAGGATACAGTTAATATTAAAACAGATACACTAAAATACATACATTTGATATGTTCCACAATTAATAGTTTATGGCACCTTTTATAAAAGAGATAGACTTTGATTCACTCATTTAAAAATAAAAATAGCAGTGATTGCTGTTGAAAACACTTTAGTTTAGTTTAATAAATGAAAATGTAACTGAAAAGGCATCCCCTTGCATTTCACATCCATTACATCTGTCAGGCTAGAAAAATTCTGCACAGATTAAGCATATGCCTGAATTATCATTCTCAAATAGAAAGAAAAAAGAAAACCAACCAAACAAAATCCACCACAGGATCATACTTTTGAGTACAGAACTGCTGCCTTGCTCTATCCTAGCCTCCTGTTTCTGTATGCAGGTAACACAGACAGCTGCATAACATTACCATGAGCCAAAGCTTTAAAGTACAGCTATTCCTTCAAGATCCCATTCAAAGCCCACCAAGAGAGAGGGAGATGGTTCAGAGATTTATCCATGCTTCAGAAATGCCTGGATGTGCCTGCTGACTCCTGGGGCCATTAACAACCAAACTAATCTCATCTTTCTAACAGGTGTACTGATCCTGGAGGCCTAATTCCAAACATTCCCAGAAGGAGGTTAAAAAAAAAAAAGAGGGAGATTCAGCATATCTTTTCATCCCAATGGAGTCAGAAAGTCTCATAATGGATTTATGAGAAGCTCATTACTATTAAAAAACAGGATAGTTATAAGTAACATTCTTAAATTGATGTGCCATTATATTACACATCTTTTGTGGAGGACAGGGTAATATTTTTCTGTTACGTCTTGTTCCTCATCATTCCATTTATTTTACAAGTACCTATGATCCAAAATATTGGCCTTGAATAAAATATCACATTGATTGACCCAGTATGGCAGCATTTCATTTGATATTAACAGCTGAGACATTTACCATTAGCATACTCTAAGTTTTAATACCCTGCTTGATTTACAGGTATGGAGGTATAAAAGTAAGCACAAACTAAAAGAAACATATAGTCACAGGGTTTTGCAATAAAATGTTAACACTGACATGAATGAAGAATTAGTGGGACTGCAGGGGAATGGAAGGAAATAACAAAAAACAGTAACAAAAGAAGGTCTATATGAATCCATGTATTAGTGAAAAAGGCATTAACTCTGCATGCAACTTCATAGCACATAACAGTCAGAAAAACAAAGAACGGGCATGTTTTAAGGACAGTCATCTGTGGATTAAATTACAGATTTAAAGAATCAAACTATTAAAAGATGATGGTGGAAGGTAAAAGAACACTGTTGAAGTCACCCAGGTAAGGAGATGATAGATAATGAGTATGTTGTAACAACTCAGAGAAGTGACAGAGGATAGAGAAACAAAAGAGCACAATCCCTGTCAGCTTCTAACATGTACAAAAGGCAAATCCCAAATGAGTACACCATCACCAACCTAAAAAGCAGACATGATAAAAAGTCCATAATTATGGTAAGTAGTAGTTTAAATATGACTGCAGTATGGGTATACCAAAAATACATTGAATGGTATTAAAAAAAAACTCACCAAAAAAAAACCCAACTCACAACAAAAACCAAACAACAACTGAAACTAAAACAACAGACAAACAGGTATATTTACAGTTTAAAATATTTTTTCACTTCTATTAGTCAGTCACTGGTGACTCACAACTGCACATTCATGATATTCACCTTTATTTTCTTCCTGTCTCTTTATCTCTGACCTTTTAAAACAGCATGTAGCATATACTCCTTTCAAAGAGGTATACAGATATAGTATGCTGGTGTATGGATTGCATATAAATCATTTAACTTGAAACAAAGCCTTCTGGTTGAATTTCAAAGTCCTAAGCTCCGTCTATGTTACTAAATTGTAATGATAAAAATTACAAAAATTACTTTTTAAATACCTATTAGTGTATCTCTGGCCAATTCTTTTATTAATTTTAAACCCATAATGTTAAGGTATGCATACAGAAAAAGGTACCAGTGTTTATATTCTTTATTTAAAATTGGACTCTGAAATTTGGCAGATAGGTGGGTGGAAGAAGGGAAAGGAACATAGTGTCCAGCCGGTACTGAGCTTTGCCTTTATGTTGGCAGGTGTAACAGTTCCAATGCAACCCACCCTCCCAGTCCTCCATTAAGTCTTTTCATGGGAAGCAGTTTTACTCCAATCCTTCTTGCAAAATTCAGAATTCCCAGGTGGCCCCTGTTCACTAAATAGCAGACCCATTCTCAGTAGACCCAACAGCATTTCGCATCCTGCTAGATCTTTCCATTCCAGCACACATTGACAGAGAACATGTTGTGGATTAAGAAAAACACTTCAGTATTTTCGAACACAGCAAAGAGGAAAAGGATTAAGCCACCAGATGATATTTAACCTTAACTTTTGCACTTTTTGACAGGGTTTGTAGATTACTTTTATCCTGGCTTACCATGCCATGCTCAAGCTCTAGAGAAGAGGGGCTGAATTTTGCCTGTTACTCTCAAGCAGCGTTTTCAGTTTACAAATTAGTCTCTCAAAAGATACTTTGTGCTGTTACATGCCTGCACTTCATAAAGCTGGTTCCTATCTCCAGGAATGCCACTGATAGACTTTAGTAGTACATTTACATTTCAAATCAGGAAGTGAACACAAGCCATTTTCTGACCCTTTTCATTTGCATTTCCTCTGACAGGAATTACCCACCAGATCAAGGGCACCCCGTCGAACGCTGTGTCTTGCCATGCTCCAATGAACAACGGAGAAATAAAATATCAAACAGCAGGAACAGATTTATTTTTTTTTCCCCAGTACCTCATTAGAAATAGAAACTGAGTTTCCCCATAGAAGTTATGCAAGGATACACTGCCTAAACACAAACATAAGAAATTTTCATTATCTAGAACATAATTGTTTCAGTGCATCACTTGTCCAGCATGTTTAAAATACACAAAAGGAAAATAAATTATCTTTTTGCAGCTAAGTAAATGAGGAAGGTATGACTGATCAAACAGCCATATTACACCACTTTTCAGTACTTTAAAATGTAATAACAGGTATACAGAACCTGATCAAAGATACCATCTAGGTTGGTATCCCATCTCAGTTTATGACAGAGAAAGTCTATATCATGCCTCTCTCCCTCTTGACTCTATATTCTCCCAGCCTCCATTTTCATCTCAATGAATGTCAGAGCCTAAATGTCCTAAAACTTCATTCCAACTGTAAAACTTAAATCAAACGTGGTATTTCATCACACAGATGTCTTGTCACACTGATTTCACCCTCGATCTCAGAAGACTGAATACTTTCACTATCTTAAGCCAGACAACCAGCCAAAAGAAAAATATGGGGTTTTATATATTCACAACAGAAATTTTCATGTAATGAGAAAGGATTTTCTTTGTCAGCATTAACAGTTTTACTTAGCATGAACTTGACAGAAAATTAGTAGTTTACATCCAAAAATAAAACCTGAAGCTGTTATATTTTTCACTAGATGATCAAAATAAAGATTAAAGATCACTCAGTTTCTAACCATCACCTTTGCACAGCTGACAGTAATCATAACCATAACATTACACAAATAATTTGTGTATACAGGCATATAAAGAAAGCACTGATGAGATTCACTATTAGAGTAGTTGGGTTACACTTCATTTAAAGTTAAGTCCAGACTGATGCACATTTCAGCTTGTAGAGGATCATTTTATCTCTGGACATCAGAAGCATATTCTGTGGTCCACTGCTCTGCAATAAACAGGTGTTTGAATACACTCTGTGCTACAGATAACATTAAATTTGCTTCTTGGGATTTACAGGACATTGGTTCCTAATGAGCAAATTTAACACTGTGACAAAATACAGAACCTGTGAGAGAACAGACACAGAAGATAATGCAAAGGACTATGATAATCCATGCATCTTTACCTATATTTAACATTTACTATGGACTAAACCCATACCAAGAAGCAAGTATTACACAGTAAATGTGTGTAAAACACTAGTTAGGTATAAAAGAAAAAGAGAAAATATCTTGGCTGCTCCAAAATTCTTGTTCTGTTCAGAGAAAAACAAAGCAAACAAACAACATTTTAGTTTTATACATTAAATTCACTCCATGGTCATGAAGTTAAAATTTAATAAAGCTAAGAGGATCATGAATAAGAAAATCAGGCTTTTCAGCAGGGATGAGTAGAGGATCATGTTAAGACCATGTATTGTACAAAAATAAGTGAATCTCTCAGCTTAGAGTAATGTCCATAGCACATCTGAGTCACAGGCAAGATGCAGCAGAGTTTATTGTGGTTTCCTCCAACAACCCACTCAAAGAGTCGATCAGTCTTTTTCCAGTGTGCAGAATCAGAGATATACCCAGAAATACTTTTTTGCATGCTTCTTAAAATTATGTTTGGAGAGTTTTATGGGTTTTCTATAGTAGTGTGAAGGCCAGTTTTGGTTTTGTTTATCTAAAGCATAATTAGCATAAATATTAAATGTTATTAACATTTATGAATTAATGTTTTCAAAGCATACCACTAATTACATGACTTAAGAAATGTTTTGTATTATTCTAGACCGTTACCATACTTACCAATAGGTAAGTATGAGAATAATATACATACACAGACTGCACCACAGATCCTGAAAAATAGCTAGTATCCAAGATCATAAAACCCACACTTTTTCCACTCAGGGCTTTCAGATAAAATCATATTTTACTAAATCTATAAATCCTTATTTATTAAATGAGTTTGTGAAATTCAAATATTAAAGCAAGTGATTTCTATACATAGAGAATAAAAGCATATTAAAATCTAATATAGATAGGTCAACAATATGTTAGCTGTCAATTCAGTATTTTATTACATTTTTTGCAACATTGTTTGAGTACAGAATGACAACTCTACCTCATATTTGTCAGCACTGTATCATACATCCATTATATACCATTTCATTCTTTGCAGGTTTATGTTTTTTGATAAAGATGTTGCACTGCTCCTCAGTATATCCCATTTGATTTATTAATATAAAACAGAATGTGATTATTTCAGTGAAATAATGTTCAGGTACATTAGCATTAGTTTCATTTCAATAAAATGAAAGTTGACATGACAGCTTTCCTTCTGTCATGTCAAAAAATGTCTTTCATATATGCACATATTACTGTTTTATGCTCTTACCTACTACATCTGTAAAGCACTCTCTGTATCACTTTTCTGCATGGATCCAAGCCTTTGCAAGTGTGATCAATGTGAATGCAGCATGCAAGGCTGACTACAGTCATTTGTGTGCCAGTATCACTGCTCTGTATTTCTCTGTATTCTAGACCTCCAAGGATGCTCTGATTAGATTTGAGCTCAGAAAATCTGTTGTTAAAATCTGAGCTTCTTTAGCATTTCTTCAGCTAGATAATGCTCAGAAATTCACCGTGTCCTAAACAATGAGGACTACTGTAACATAAATATCCTACTAAGGGAGTTTAGGAAACAATTTCATTGCATTTATATAATTAAGTTGTAAATTAGAGTGCAAGATTTCAGGGGGGCACTAAAATTTATCTGTTTAACTACAGTTCAAAGGTCACATCAAGGACACCACCCCACTCCCCCAGGGAAAGAATATACTTATATTTAGTCTATTCTGATACCTGATTTAAAACTTATTGTTCTGACCTCATAAGCACAATTTTTGAACATGAGAAATCAAGAGAAAATATCCAGTACAGACCACTGGAAAGGACTTCATGGACTTTTCATATGTACAGTGTCCTCTTGTAATCTTCCACGCCATAAAACTCAAGGTATTTTAGAATCATAGAATGATCCTGGTTGGAAGAAACATGAAGAAGTCTCTGCTCAAAGCAGGCTTAGCAGAAAGGTCTGGTTTTTTTCAGGGCTTTCTCCAGTAACAAGCTTCCAAAGATGGAGACCAGGCAACAGGTTCCAATGCTCTACTTCCTACTGATGAAAAATATTGCTTGCTTCTCTGTTTACAGGTCAGCATAGCCTGTTTCATGTCTCTCAAGAAAAGGTACTTGTCTTGATTCTAATGAATCTCAGACACCCTTAATAAATCTTCAGTTCCTGGAGCTCTCTCTTGGTCATGTGTATAAATTAATCTCTCAGATTTGCAGCAGTTGATTATCTTAGCAGCGCCTCCTACTAAGTCTACCCTGAAGTAGAACATAATACAGCATCTGTGCCCTCGAGGTTTATCTGAGGCTCCTACCACCTCCTTGCATTTGCTATTGATTTATTTTGCAGATACCTCACACAGTTTTTTGAGAAGCAATAACTCAGCAGCTTTAAGAAAAATACAAGAACAAAATGACCAAAAAAAATCAAACACACACCAACCCAACAGAAAATCCACCTTGATTTACACTACTAGAAAATTCTCCTTATCGTAATTGTGCCAAAAAAAAAAGAGTTTTCTTCTTCGCTACTTGGAGAGATCCATTTTCACACAGTAGTTCTACAAGTTTTGATGCCTTTCTATAATTATAACCATGACAAGGTTAAAAGAGAGAGGACTGGAAGCATAATGATTTTAGTAAAGTCTTCATTTTTTAGCTGTTACTGCAAGTTCAGCTAACATGTACAGTTAAGCACACTGGTGTGGAGAGATTTTTTTTTAAGAAGAAGAGGGCTAAATTAACTGAATTTTGCTATTGAACCTAAAGATGAGATGCAATAGGATAGGCCAATTTCCAAATTTTCTGTATTAAAGTAAGAGCTAAAATAACTGATCTGAATAAGGTGTAAGAGATGTCCACACCTATTCTGTCCAAATAACAGAAATGGAAAACATACCAAATATGATGCTTGATAAAATAATGCTGAAAGTCCATAGAAAATTACTAAATTCTGAGGCTTAGCATACATTATGTTGATAGAATGCTGAAAATATCTAAAAGTGTTTAAAATCTGTGAAAAATTATTTGTGACAAAAAAGTTCTACATATTCTTTAACTCCATCCTGCACAGAGACTACTTGCAGCACTTTGACGAAGCTCTGACATTGGTTTACAGTATTTTTAGTGAATTCATCTCTTCATTTAAAAAAAAACCCAACCTTGACACACTAAAATCATCATTTCATAGTAACCAACACTTCAGAATTATCTATCCACAGCTGACAGTGAAATTCAGCCATCCATATTGAATTGTGATGACTATAAATGCCATTAAAAACTTGCTAATTCATGTAGCTTTTAACCATGTTTACGTGTAATCTTAGAATGCATACAGTTTGGATTGAAGAATACAAAGAAGAAAAAAACAAAGAAAAACACACAAGTTGACTGTTCAAACCCATTTTCTCAAAACATGTTTTTCAACTTGACTTTATCTTTGAGGGAGTTAAAATGTTTGGTACCAGAGGCTCATTTGTATACTTGCACTACAAAATTTAAATCAATTAGCATAATCAGGTCTTACAAAGTGTTTGCCAACAAGATGAATTACGTCTTTTCTTTTTGTTTACCCTTGAGCTATTATGATGAATAAACTAAGCATAGTAGTACTAGATACAATTTAGAGTTCTGGCAGAGAACCTTAAACTGTTCCTCTGAATTAGGAATGACCATAAATGAAACTTATAAAGTTGTCATACATCTGCATAGCAACCATGTTATTAGGATTGATTTACTGTTAATATGCATCTTAAATGTATAAACACTTGTATATTTTATGTGAGGAATGTCTTATAGGAAGAATTAAACTGTTGTGCCATGTCTAGTTCAAGTTCACAGACAGTAATTAGTACCAGGTATTCAGAAATAAAGTGTGAGAAATCTCAGATGAATTCCCTTGCTTATGACTATAGATGTTTTCATCATTTTGTACTATTCTGAATCTTAATAAATAGTTTTATTTCAATCATAATGTTTTCATATATGGATCCCAAACATAGGTATGCTGATATGCACAATGATGCTTTGCAGCAGGTCACCCCTAACCTGTACTGGTCCATGGGGTTATTTCTCCCCAGATGCAGGACCCTGCACTTACCCTTACTGAACTTCATGAAGTTCCCCTCAGCCTGTCCATGTCTCACTGAATGGTAGCACAGGCTCCTGGTGTGTCAGCCACTCCTCCCAGTTTTGTATCATCTGCAAACTCACTGAGGGTACACTCCATCCCTTCAATCAGGACACTGATGAATATGTTGAACAGGATGGGGCCCAGTTCTGGCCCCTGATGGTCAGCTACAAGCCTCCAGCTAGACTTTGCACTGCTGATCACAACCTTCTGAGCTTCAGTCATTCAGCCAGTTCTCAATTCCTTTCATTGATGTTGAGCTCTACATATCTAAATGAAAACTGTCTGACTAAATGAAAACTGTCTGACTAAATGAAAACTGTTTGACTAAATGAAAACTGTTTGACTAAATGAAAACTGTTTGACTAAGTAACCACAGATATTCTCTCCAACTTATTGACTGGTCATTTGGGATTACAGCTGAGAAAACTGAAAGCATTACAGAAAATTCAAACAAGCCCTCTTGAAACAAAGCCATCAAAATATATTTAAGTTACCTATTTTAAAATATCCCAATGGGAATAGAAACTTCAATGTCCTCCCTCGAACACAAATTCAGTGTGAATGATTGTTCAAAGAATAATGATGTTTAGCATGGGCCTTTGAGAGAAAGACTAAGAGATGTCAGAAAGCCAAAGCCAGGTGTTTATATATAAGCATTCATCTGCATTCTAGCCTTTCCTAATGGTGTCAGCTAGATCTCTGCTGTATATCTCAGGACTTTAGACACCTAACTTCCTAGATATCTACAAGTAGATATTTATATTTAACCATCAGTCTCTCCACAGAATTCTAACCTTTAACTACTGAGTAAAAAACAATTTTTATGTAAGCTATAAATGATTTCCAGAGGAAAATACTTGTTTTTAAAAGGTAAAAAATATGCAATAACAAAAACTTGTAGCTGTATTTTCTACTGTATTCTGACACCACTAGTAACTCAGATAAAATCCTTATAAGGAAGATACTTGAGGATTTCTTTGAAAAACCCCTAGGAAATTCTACGAGGTACAAATTGGACTACCACCAGAAAAGTCTGATTAGTTTCACAATGAGAGTCTTAACTCTCATTGTCACTGTTATGCTACAGCAGACACTTGTGAGTTCATCTGAATGATTAAATCAACAAAGCATGGAAATTAGAGAGGTCTAGAGACCAATTCCTGAAGCAACAGGCATAAAAAAAATACTTTAGCAGCAGATACAATTACAAATATTGCAAGAATAAATATCTAGAATATAAAGAAACAAACTCATGCAATTATAGAAACTGACATTTCTCTCATAGTGACACAGATAACTATATTAAAAACAAAACACAAAACTAAACCAAAACAGACAAAAAAGTGACAAAAATCACCCACATTTCAGAAAGGTTTTGTATGAAAGTAGGATTTTGTACCCTACTTCACCTAGATTTGTAACTAGTCTTTGAAAAGCCACCTGCATTTCTCCCCTATATTCCTGCATCATATTCCTCCTTAATTTGATTACCACCTTTAAATCACGTCGCTTCAAAAGTAAAGTATAACACCACTGTAATATATCTTGTAGTATTTTTGCCATATGCTCATCTCAGCAAACTCATACATCATTACTTTAAAGCCCATGCTTGCTTTCCCAAGAAGAAATCATGTTCTAAAAATGTCCTCCAAGATACATTGCGCTATTAATAAATTTCCACTTCATACAAGAAAATAAGCAAACTATGCTGCTACCTAGGAACTGTGTCTTACTTTCAGACTAAAGAAATGCTGTTAACTATTTTCATGTTTTTCACCCAATGATCTTACTTGTACAAATATGAAAGTTTAATTTTGACAGTATCCAAACTGCTGAGTAAACTCCCAAGAAGGCTGTAAGAAGTGTCTCTTAACATTAATAGAAGACAAAAAGTTTAGATAGCTGACAAGTTGGATCAAAATCAATGCAGACATCATGTAGCTGTGGAACAGCTATTGTTGCATAACTAGCTAGATCCAAAAGAAATTAAATGAGCTAAAATATTTATTACCCAAAATTCAAAATATTAGTTGTATTACTTCCTATAGTTCTCCTGTTACTGAAAAATGAGACACTGTGCCCTGTGAGCCTCAAGAATCTAAGCTGGGGATAGAAGAAAAAAAAATATCTAAGCTGGGGTAAAAACAACAACAACAACAACAAACAACCAAACCACACCCACACCCACAACAACAACAAGACCCAACAAAACAAAAAAACCCACACAACAAACCACAAAACTCAACCAAAGTCAGTTCATAGCACTGATCTTACACACAGAAGGTAACACGAGAATGATTAAAGCAACACTTTGGAAACTCTAGCCATTTATGCAAAACACAGACCATGAAAACAGAATGTAAAATTACCTCTTGACATAAAATCTAAGACAAGTTTTAAGACTCTTAATATAGTAAATGACAGAAAATGGATTCCCCCTGCAGAGTATTCCATACTTTCTGATGTTTTTTCTGAAACTGTCTGAAAACATGAAGCAGGAAGGAGTGAAAAGATGCAGGCTTTCTGACCGTAAATACATACAGTGGGTCTGACTTCAGAAGAAATTAGTGAAACACTTAAGATGACGGTATGCTAGGTAAAAAATAGTGATGCTAATATGTCTCATCTGCTCAAATTCCAGGCCCTAGATAGATTTGCTACTAAAAATGTCTCATATTTTGTAAGTGTGGAACACTCTATAGACAAAAATTATTTCATATTCTATGAAATAATTTGAGGTGCCATATACTTGATGAGTAAGCTAAAATTTTATGCCCTGGAAAATGTTATTAGACTACTTTAGTGTCCCTCATTTAAGCCAGGCTTTTGAAAAGTATTGTATATAACAAATCTAGACGGTCATGTGTATTTCCTCCCACCTGTTTAATATTCCTTTGTATAAAGCCATGGTATAGGCTTGTGTACTAATTACCAAGTCTTCTCTGTACACCTAAAGCATCATTTGAATAAGCAATGAGAACCTTAATAGGAACTCTTCATTTAATTTGATACTCATAATGTATCACCGAGAAAAAATTTGTGTAACAAAAGAATTGTATTCATTGCCTTCTCCCATCAATACGGGTTCCATTCTCATACAGTTCCAGTACCCTTTTTTCCCCTTTTTATTTTGCCTTCTCACATTCTCTTTTTATTGTCTATCAGCTTCTCCTTTCCCTTGCATACATCACCATCTTACTGTTTAGCAGTAAGATGTGGGGCAGTCTTCTTATAGGCCACTACGAAGTTAGTAAGCCATCCCAGCACACAACAGCAATCAATACTGAAGTAGAAGCAGAATACTGCACAAAACAAAGATTACTGAACACAGAAATATTGATAAAAATCAGGAAACAGCACAACAATGAACTTCCCGCAGCCTTGTTTCATCTTACCCATTTTTATTATTGTATTACTTGGATTTATTTGGAATATTAAATCTGCAGATACCAACAGATTGCCTATTAATGCTGCAAAATTATTAATGGATCAATTTGAATGGAAATGCATGCCTTCTCTCATTCCTTGATCTTCCCAACTGTTACATAAGGAAGCAAAACATCAACTATCTGGAAAAGAAAATGGATTGGGGGTAGGGTTAAAGTGAATATATAAAAACATAATATAAGCTTGAAACAAAGCAAGAAAATATCATCTGACTGTGCTCCTTTCCCTCACTTCTGTCCTATGGTTCTACAGATTGAATTGAGCTGACCCACTGTACAAACCCCAAAACAATTTATCAGTAACATCAACCAAATATTGTGCGCTATGAAACAGAGAAATTTTTGCCAATCTGTTAAACCAATCAGTTAGTACTTAAACAGGTTAAGTACATAATCACAGAATAAAATAAAGAACTAGATGGTCTGTATACTATTACAGTGTTTGTAAACAGGTATAACTCATGTCTGTAGAAATATAATGGACAACAAAATGGATCACAAAAGAGTAAAATGTTCTGTTGTATTAATACTGCCAGATTCAACTATTTCTGTGATTTCCTCACAGCAAATTTTTTTCAACGCTGAGAATGCTGTATACTGGCACAAGGTTACCTGCTCTCAAAAAGTTATCAGTCCTGCTCTTAAAAAGTAAATGAGGACTTAAAACAGTTCAGATTCTATTCTCCCTCTAATAATCCCTCATTAGCTTTAATTACTTACATTCTGCATTGCAATATTACCCCTGGAAACAGTCAATCCTACTTAAAGTTACTGCTCTGGAAATAGCTAGAAGCTATGACCCAGGAGAGATACTTGTTTTCCTTTACCACACACCAGCAATTTAAATGTTCCTTCATTGTATGCTTTACTATGTACAGAAATCAACAAGTCCCCTCAAGTTAACATGCTGCTCTTACATCTTGGTGATCTTTTCTGAAATGCCTGGTCTGTTTTACATATGATTGTCTTCATGGGATTTACGTACAACTGCCTCCATACAGTTCACTCCTATTTTCAGGCTGATAATAGAATTATTTTATGTTTGCAAAAGCTTATACATAGTGCAATTATTATCCCTCAGAATAACTTGCAGTTATTCACTTAAAGTATTTCTACTCATATGGTACCCTACATGTCAAATCCAACATGCATAACTTCATCTATTTAAAACAGATTTGTCTAATCTAATCCCCCAGATTCTCCATCCAAGTCATTGGGACAGACAAGCACAAAAAGACGACAATTCATTGCACTTGTATCAGGCATCTTTCAAAGTGGGATAAATTGCTCTCTTGGGGAGACTTCTTGTCCAGTTAATTATAAAGGAAGCCTAGGTTTCTATGTTTTATTAAAAATCTCATTTTTTGACAGATACACTTAAATATGATACAATCCAGCCATTACATGGCAACAGAAGCAGTATTTCTGATAGTATAGATCCATCGCCCTCTCAGAATGACAGCGACTAAGGAGACAAAAGGTATTTACTGTCAGCAGAGCTGAATTCAGAATAAGAGATGTCTGCACAGCACCCTTTGCTGGTGTTCTCCTAGCTACACTGACTAAATTCCATACGATAAGCTTAGCCTGGAATGTAACTGTAAAAAGATGAGTCAATAAATTAATAAACATATTAATTGAATATTATAAGAGTGCACAAATAGGTATGATTGATGAGATGCAAAAGAATCCTGATAGATATTAGTGCTTCTTCTGCACACTTACACTTCATAATCTTCTTTAAATGAGAACTAGAAGTACAGTTCACAGCAAAGATTAAGAAGTATTCTAAGACATACACTGAAATACACAGCAGTGTGTGCTGAACAGACCTGCATACAAACATCATCCCCCAGGTCTGGGTAGTGTGGCAGGAGGGTAGCATAGTACATTTTCTTATTATTTTAAACAACTCACTCTTTAGAACCAGACCTTTGATTCTGAAACTAAAGCAAGGAAGACAGATTCCAATGTTGGCTTAACCACCTCTGTGTGTTTTCACATATTAGAAGTATCGTCCTTACCAAATGTACTTAAAAAGCATAACAGATATATTCTTTTTAAAAGAAACTAATCTGTTCAAGCCAGGAACAACAAAAGCTTTATTTAAACCAGATACTTATCAGGCAAACATAGCATGAAAAGACAGTAATAAACTTATGCTCTGCTATGCCTACTGGACTCATAAATACTGCTTTTTCTTGCCTCCTCTCAAGTCTATGATCAAAAGACTGAACGCTCTTGGCAATAATACATTTAAGATTAAAGAAGAAAAACAAAAGAAGCCTTGAACAAAAGAAAATTGTTGCTATGTACACAGTATCATCATTTTTATTAAAACTTTTATTTTTAAGGAATATATGCTTCCGACTGGAAAACAAAGGTCCAGGAGAAAGTAAATTATGGAAAGGAATTCAAAATGGAAATATAGCTATAATGAATATAAGCAACACTCAAATTGTGCTAGTGCCATGCTGTAGCAAATCTTCAAAAGGCTAGCTTTGGTCACCTCACATCAAGATGACAAACTGCTGAGTGTTTTAACTTTCCATGCCTCTTCATTTTATTAATTTTTTCCACAGAAGCACACTTTAGCTTCTCTGTTTTTGAACTTATGTTTTCTGCTCTTTACAAACAGTTATAAAGAGTTTGAGTTGCACAATTTAGAAATATTTTGACTGTGTATGCAATTTCCAGAAAGACAGTATGAACACCTGATTCATTCCACTGTTTTTATAGACAATGGTTTAGATCATTTGTTTTAGACAGAGCTGTTTTTCACATCTCATATATAATTCAAGCACAGTTTTATGATATACAATTTCTAGAATGGATTTATTAAACTTGTTGTGATAACTAAATTTCTTATAGTAGGCCTAAAAAAATCTGATACTACTAAGAACTTAATTAAAATATGTATATTGAAAATTCAGATTTTTCTCAGTGGAAATGAAAATAGTCTGTTCTTTCTGTGGCAGAAAAATTTATACAATTCCTGCTTTGGTACTGTTAGGAGTTATATACATGACTCAAATATTAATGAAGATGAAAAAACTTTCCTTCTTTTTCTGTCAGCTACACGAATAGATTTACAAAAAATGTAAGAAGTGAATAAAATATTAAAACAGTTTCCGCCATAATAGTGACAAAAGCTGTAGGTTGAGTACAGATTAAGATGTATCAAGACATGTAAAACATTTGAACAAGGACTTGTATTAATATATAAACATATTCTTCATATACAACGTGAAATACTTTAAGCCATTTGAACAGCAGAGTCACAGGTAATATATGTCATTGAATTTTCAATTTGTATACTATTTATCCAAATTACTGTGCCTTTCCACTTATGCAGCTGAACATGAGCAGTTTTGTACATCTGCAGTCACCATAGAGCCTAAATATTTTGGTTTTCACTTAATTTTGTTACACTGCTCCAGGCATATGAACTTCCATTCTGCATGGGGTTTAAAGATTATGGGATTTTTTTTTTTTTTAAAAGCAAAGAATTTGAGATTATATCTACCATGTCTTCTATTAAAAAAGAAGTTTAACCATGAAGTCTGACAATGAAGAGTCAACCCTTCCCCGTATATGGAGTAGTAGTAACAGACACCTATCAACCAGCAATCAACATGCACTTGTGCCCTGTGGCAACTCTCCAGGTTATCTAAAGGGAACTACCATCACTAACATGAGCAGGACCCAAGTGTCTATTATCAAAAATAACTCTTGATTTTAGACAATGATGCAGTTCTTTTGGATGAAAGAGCAAGGCAACGAAGAAAGATCACAGAAAATTAAGTCTGGAAAAAAGGAGATGACTCAGTGAAGGCTCTTGCACTGAGGTAAAACCAGTCCTTTATCCAACTTGCTCTTTACGTCAAAAACTCTGTTGCTTCCTCATCTTCTTTTATTCCTAGCTAATTAACGAAGTACACAAGTACAAAACAACTTTTATGTTTTTATTCTTCTTCTGGAATCTCTCCTCCAGTCTACCAATTTTAGACACATGAGTCTCCCACATTCTCACCAGAACAAATGCACGAATGATAAAAACTACATCAATTCTCCATTACTTGAAAATACTACATAAGGATAGAAGACCACTTGGTTTCTTCTAAATTTTATTTTCCCGGCATCAAAATGGCAGAATGGTTGGAAGGGACATCTGGAGCTTGTCTGGTCCAACCCTCCCACTCCAGCAGGGCCACCTACAGCCAGTTGCCCAGGACTTTATCTCTTTATCCATATGTTATGTAATTCAGAATTATCTTTTATATTACTTCACCAGGTTTTTACATTCAGATATTGTTCTTAAACTTCTTTAAAGTAATAAATCAATTTTCTAAATCAGCTTAATGACATCCTAAATCTGATTTTTATTATACATGTGCAAAGCTACAGAACTAATTTTTCACTGCTACAGTAAAAAGAAATTCAATATATTCAGGCTAGCTTGGTGGTAGACCAGAGATCTTAAAAAACACACCAACACAACAGTGTGGAGTTGTATTTGTATTTTGCAGGTTTTGCTAGTGACAGATTTATGTCCATCCCCCATTGTAGAAAGCATATGATCACATTACTGTGATAGTGCAGCAATATTATGGCTCAATTTCACTCTAATTAATTACACTGTTGCTTAAGAAATGGCTAATAAAGCAGCCTTCAATAAGGGAACTAAACTAGTGCCATATACATTACACAATAATGAATAGCAAATTACCACCGGGGGAGGGAAAGTACAGCAAATGATACAATTTTAATGTATTAAATATTCAAAATTCCAGCAGAATATTTCTATAGGAAGCTTGAATGAATACAAACTCTTCAGTCAGTTCAAGTAACATACCATACTGGCCAGAAAAAAAGAGCTTTGAATTTCGAATAAAAATGCATTTGAACCCTTTAAGAAGGTATGCAGGCCCCTGCTTTGGGTTACTTTGTTCAAGTAGCGTTAGCTGTGGGCAAAAAGTCTCTGCAAGAAGAAAAAACACCCTTAAAATACCATTAAAATACCACACTTATTAACAGTAAATATTATATTTAAACCTATGTATTGGATAATGCACAAAAAATGTACCTACAATTTCAGGAGGTGACTAAGCATTAGTATTATCATCACCCAGGCAAGACACACAGCCATTTCCCCATAACTGCTATTATTCATGTTGGAAAGGGTCATCCTTCACTGCTACTTGGAAATGATCCTTAATGATGCTGACTTAACATCTCGTGCTGACTCCACTTTTGCTTTTAGGCTTATCCGTCTTTTAATGATGGTGCTTTCCAACTCAAGTTATTGCTGATCCCCATCTCAACAATATAGCCCACATATCTCATTTTATCTTCTTCCTTATCTTGAATTATTCTACTATGTAGACCTTTTCTTAGGTGCCTCAACATAGCAGTCTCAGAAACCTAAGCCATGGTTATACATGCCGTATCAGGGTGGGGTTTCAAGAGGATAGGGCCAGTATCTTTTCTGTGGTGCCCAGCGATAGGATAAGGGGCAACGCACACCAAAAGGAACACAGGAAGTTCCACCTCAACATCATGAAAAACTTCTTTACTGTGAGAGTAAAAGAGAGAGAACTGGTACAGGCTGCCAAGAGATCCTTCTCTGGAGACTTTCAAAACCCACCTGGATGTGATCCTGTCCAACCTGATATAAGTAAACCTGCTTTAGATGATCTCAGAGGTCCCTTTCAACCCCTACCGTTCTGTGATTGTGTGATCAGGGATGGGGCTTGGATCCATAATCATGGCTGAATACAAAAGGAGGGGGGAATACAGGAAAGAGTTTAGGCAAATTGCCTTTTTTTTTTTTTTTTGGCATGTAGAACATGCTTCTGTGTTTAGATCTGCTGCCAAGGAGTGCACTCCAAGTGTTTAACACCCAGAAATGCTATATCCAGAAAGCCTGAAACAGCCACACTGCAAAACCCTATCTGCTCAGAAGTATGAATGAGGGCGAGTACCAACACAGTTCAGCAAGTGCAGCCCTCCATCCTTCAAACAGAGCTCAACAGATCCAAGTGACTTAAGGGCACATATCAGTCAAAATGCAGACTCTGAACACCTTCCCTACCCACAGATGAACAACCTGGCACCAAAACACATCCCAAACATTAATTGCAGACTAAAATGTACAAAGAACAAAGAATTGGACTGATCAGAGAAAACATGAACTTCTGAAAAGTCAGCTAAACTGCCTCTTCATGCAGAATGCCAACCAAAATTACTTTAAACTATGAAAGGGTTCATTGCTCATGCAATGAAGTATTTTAAAATGTATTACTCAACAAACATTAAAGTGTATTTGCTTGACAAACATTTATTTAAAGAAAGCATAGAGAAAGCACATCTTTCTACTGAACTCTGTCATACCATTTGGTCATATTAGCACGAAGAATCATCATCAGCTGCCTGACAATGATTCTAGAGAAAGTCTTGGGTTTTGGCTAGACTTTTTTTGTGGCACGGAATTGTGACCTTATTATCAGCAGTGTGATTATTTGTTTTATTATTCTTTTTATTCTATTATTAATTTTATTATTCTTTCCCCAACAAGTACTCTATTTTCACAAAACTTGAAAATACAAGATTCATGCACCTAATTCATAAAAGTTTACTATATTTCAAAAGAATATGCCCTACAATGTTAGTACCTTCATTTAACTCTGACAAGTATGAAATAAATCTGTTTGTCAACACCTATGGGAGCTAAAATGAATTTGTGGTTGCTGTTAGAATTTAACAAAGACAAAAACAAAATTCCAGGTGGACATGACAAAAGTAACCAGAACACGACAAAAATATACATGCGGTTTTGTTCCTTTCCTGCATGGTGTAACACTTTTGTTAAGTAACTGCTGTCCCTTGAGATAGAAAATTGAAATACTTAGATTATTTTCTATTCGTACTGCAAATGAAACATTACTGACTCATTTAATAAAAAAAAAGGTCAATAACTTTTCTTTTAATTGAGTTAGTGACTGAGTTTAATTAGTCATTTTGCTGATACAGGGGATGGAATATTTCAGAAAAATGTATTTTACAGCTAAGGAATGACTATGTGTCATGCTGCAACCTCTGTATTTTTGTTAACCCCTACTAAATGGCATACGAACCTCATGAAGCTCAACACGGCCAAGTGCAAGGTTCTGCACACAGGCTGGGGCAATCCCAAACATGGATACAGAACTGACAGCAGCCCTGAGAAGGACTGAGGGGTATTGGTGGATAAAACCTGAACAAGAGCAAGCAAAGTGCACTCGCAGCCCAGAAAGGCAAACATACCCCAGGCTGAATCAAAAGAATTGTGGCCAACAGGTTGCGGGAGTTTATTCCAGCACCAAAAGGAGTAGTCAGGTGCTGGAATGGGGCTGCCTAGGGAGGTCGTAAAGTCACCATTCCTGGAGGTATTCAAAAAACTTGTAGATTAGGCACTTCAGGACATGCTCTTGTGGGATGGTGAGATGTTGACAGTTGGACACAGTGATCTTAGAGGTCTTTTCCAACCATGACAATCTGTGATTCTGCCCCTCCACTCTCATGAGACCCCATCTGGAGTACTATGGTCATCTCTGAGACCCGAGCATAAGAAGGAGATGAACCTGTTGGAGTGAGTCCAGAGGAGGGTCACAAAGATGATTAGGGGCCTGAAACACCTCTCCTGTGAAGAGATGGGCTGAGAGATAGTTGGAGCTGCCCAGTCTGGAGAAGAGAGGGCTCCAGGGAGACCTTATAGTAAGCCTTGAGTAGCTGAAAGAGACCTTTTAATGTCCTTTTCAGGGAAAGCTGAAGAGAGATTTTTTTACAAGGGTTTGTAGTGACAGGACAAGGAAGGGGTAATGGCTTTAAACTAAAAGAGGTTATATTTAGAAAAGATATTAGGAAGAAATTTTTACTGTGAGGGTGGTAAGACACTGGAACAGGTTACATTATCACTTACAAAGTATATTAGGAAGCTGCACAACACTTCTCAAAGCTATACAATATATACAATCAAAAGCTACATCTAGACCCAAATCTTCAGGTTTTATTCTAGGCATAAAACCCAGGCTAACTACACTAACGCATGCTAACTATAGTCTGATACAATTTAGTATTTCCATTTAGATTTTCTTGCCCAGAGCAGATGTCATTTTCCCCCTCTGGTGTCACTCTTGTAAAAAAAAAAGTGGCAAAATGTACCAAGTTGCAACTTCTGTAATTTACTAAGTAAGGGAGGAGCCCTATGTCATCCTCATGATGCTGGGACCTAAAGCTTTTCCATAATACAAATGTAGTTTTCCAATACTTGTCACTACCACTCCTTCTACTGAGAACTCCAGGTGCCATGCAACAGTGCAAGAGCTATCTGATTTTTTTCTGCCTTGAAGTGACAGTCCTTCTTCAGTTACCTTGGCAAATGATCTTTTTCTGTGATGCAATAGTAAATGTGTAAAATCCCAGATTCCACCAAGTAGAATTATTTTTTTTTCTAGGTTTTTCTGATCATGCTTGCAGCTTAAAATGTCAGCTTTCAGATTTCACATTATACAAAATGAATTCTGCACCTTCTTCTAATGTAGTCCTCAGCATTTTCTCCTGTGAACTGAGAACAAAACCAATCAAGCCATGAAATTGTGCTACCTCCTACACTAGTTTCATCTGAAGGGCAAAAAGAAAGGAAAAAGGAAAGTGGGAAAAAAAAAAAGAAAAATCACAAACCAAAAATACAACCAAAACCACCTTCTAACAATCATGGAAGCATATATCCCACTGCAATCATTTGATTCTGTCTTCATGTGCCAAAAACCACCCACACAAATAATTTACTTGAAGGTATATAAAGAGTCCAGTGTTCTACTCACATTAAAACCAGCAATGATCCTTACAGATACCTATTACTGGCCTTTAAGTAAAATACCCCACTGTTCTCAATTTAGAAAAACATATTACACTAACCACACTATTACACTACATACTGGTTACCAGTCTTTCAAGTCTTCTTTAAAGATCAAAACTTCATTTTAATTAAACATATTTTTCAGTTTGGGTTTTTTCCAGGTCATCTGCAGGCATCCAATTTGATAAACACTTATTTTAAAAATCTCCTGCTAGGACTTGGAAACAAGTAGAGATCTATAAAGGAAGAAAAAAACCCCACCAACCAAAAAAAAACCCAAAAAACAAAACAAACATAAAACCACAACAAACACCAAACAAACAAACAAAAAACACCAAAACCCCACAACACACACAAAGAAACAAACAGTTACCTACACAGGAGAGCTATTTTAATTGCACTAAAAATATATTATGGTCCTGTATTATACCTGTAAGTCTTACTCTAATAATACTAACTGAATTTTTTCTAACTCTGAAAAAGATGATGAAAGTCAATAATGACCATGCAATTTTTCTTGACTTGCACAAGGAGCGCTGTGTCTCCCAGTACTCTTGTATCCATATCAGGATATTGCAGTCTGGATGGGTGGAAAAATCAAACAATGGTTGATCAGTCTCAAAGGGTAGAGGCTCACAGGTGGTACTCTGCCTGGTGGCCAATAACAAATAAGTACTGCAGGTATCTATCCCATCCTATTCAACTTCTTTATCAGTGACTTGGAGGCAACAGTGCATTCTCACCAACTTTGCAGATGACACCAAACTGTGAGGATCTGTTGATACTCACAGACAGTAAATCTAAAAAAACTGTCTCCAGTTTTAGCCCCCAAGAAAAGGAAAGACATTAAAAAAGCGGAATATATTTAGCATAGCACATTCACCAAGGTGATGATGGAGGCTGGAACTCCTGAAGTCCTTTCCAATCTGAATTGCCCTATGATCAACGATGTGATCCTATGACCTTTATCTTGCAGTTTAGTGAAGTTATAAAGACATGGATACTTGCCTTAAAATGTCCTACTTTTTTAGGTTTCTTCGATATAAGGAGGCTTCTGCTTAGAATAATTCCACAAACTACAGTAAAAAGGATGGTCAAAGAACTGGCCACTCTCCCCAGCTCTTTGCCTTAACCTCACCCCTAATACAACCCAAAGTTGTCTGCAGAATTGCTCTTTCAGCAGCTCGTCAGGCTGTCTGAAATATATGGCAAGTAAGTCTCAAGACTTCATTCCCTAGACATAAAAGGCAGATCCATCCTTTTAAGCCAGTATCTCAAAAGAAGAAAGATAAAGAAGCCAGACCAAAAAATTTGCATCCCTAGGGAATTCATTCAGTAGGCATATCACTAAGAATGCTGATAAAGTTCTCATGTAAATTCACTATGCAGTCTGAACAATACAAAGAAAGCATCTCCCTCCTCCCTTCTTCCCTCAACTGGCACTAGCTTTTAACCCATCATTACCCATGTAATCCAGAAAGACATAACACAGATTTTAAAGTTCAGCATAAAATAGTTTGATATCTTCACAAGCAGATAAAAGTAACAAAAAAACCCCAAACAAGCACACACACAAAAACAACAACCAAGCAACCAACCAAACAAAAGATGAGAATGATATGCTAGCATACAATAGTGCTTGCAGAAACTCATAGCAATTTTAAAATAAGTGATTTGTTAATTCTGGTAACTTTTTTATTTGTCTCAAAGAAATTTTAATTTTCAAGTAGACAAGATGATGGCAGAGGGTTTCTATAATGCAGGACAGGCCAAACACAGCAACCCTGCTTTCAGACTCAAGGCAGCATTACACATTCTATGAAAGAAAAGTTAGCATTTTTCATAAACTGCAGTGCATGAGGAATATGAAGCACTTGCTGAAAAGTCCTTAAGTGCAGCACTTCTACTGGGCAGTGTTAATATTAACCCTACCTGATGGAAACAGAACGCATGCCACATGTCAGAACAAATACCAGTACTATTCCATAGTTCTTTTCAATTAAAAAAAAAAAAAAATCACACACAAATAGCTCTGGATAGCTTATCTCTAGCTATTTCTCTTCCTGCATTTAGTGTCCCTGCACCTGGACTGAACTAAGCTTCTTGCATTACTTGTAATCTGTTTCCTATTTTTGGTTATGCAAAATGACAACAACCAACCACAGATAGGAAGTTTGGTGCCAGAACTAAGAACACCAATCCCTGTTTTCTCCTGAGAGTTAAGCATGCAATAAGAGCGAAATAACTAGAAAGCCTGCCAATTCTATCCATTAGAATTTAAATGCTAGAAAAGCATCACCTGATTCATGTTAAGGTGTTTCTGTACTACAAATCCTTTCTCTTCTAAAACACTGAATTTCCACATTTGTGCTGGAACATAATATGAGGCTGCAACTTACAGCTCCCTAAGGGAATCATGTCAATTGGCATTTTAAAAATTAATTCAGTGACCTACAATAATACGAGTTTCTTATGCACAGTATCTGTCAGCAGGCAACATGGGAAGTTCAGAATTCATTTAGAGAGCCCAAGCTTTACAAAGGCAAACAAAAATATTCTTGAACTGCTTTCTAACTTTTTAAGTGTCTTATGGTGAATGTCTGTAATAGAAGCACAAGGGAAAACTAAATATATGAAAGGCATCTGCATGCACTATGGATAATATTTAAAACAGGAAGAAAAAAAAAGGAATAAAAATTCCTGGCAGTACATGCTCATCCATCACCTGATGAGATGTTCAGAGCTCATGGAAATTCTGCAAATCTTCTGGAAACTACAGCATATAGGTCTCATACATGCTTGGACACCTTGTTTTTAGTCACTGTAAGTACTGTTAAGCAGGTCTTTGGGAGCAGAAGGCCACATCTAAAAAGGTTTAATAGCTAATTATATCAGCACTTCCTCCTGCACATTTTTCTGAAATGTCAGAGCAGCACTTGACTGAATAACTTGTATAAACGAACCAAGCATAAAGATTTGCCTATTGTTTTCCTAGGTTTGGTGTAGTAAGTACAAGTTACCTTTAGAAACTGTTTTTTAAAACTGATTCTCAGTGTTTCATGAATCATCTTGCAATGTGCACATGAGTTTGGTTTATCAATAACAGTTAAAATAGAATGGAGTTATCAGATTAGGGTTTATGTACAAATATATATGAAAACAACAAGTTCTAAGCAATTATAACAATTATAACATTCAAATATTGGAATATTCAATATACTCAACATTTATAACGACAAACAATGTCACATGAAGACAGAAGCAGACTAGTTGCTACTAACATCTTAAGGAAAAAAGTTTCAGCTTTTTAACTTCAAATTCCTGCTTATACAGCTATACTCAAACATTCAAATGACACAGGGAAGTACTAATGGTTTTTTTTTGTTATGAAAACATAATAGCTTGCATCTAAACTATGTAAAATAAAGTACTATAGAAGCAACCTACAAGAAATGATTAGTATTCCGTGAAAGGATAATATATACATATTGTCAACTTTCCTATTTTATGATAGAGCTTGAGGCAGCAAACAGTTCACAAAGTGCTTTGTATGTAATTGACATCTGTCCTTCAAGGATAGTCTTCATTTCCAAACAGTACTAAAAATATTTGAAAATAATTCCTATCCAGCATTTCAATTCCCACACAGCATTTATTAACTCTCCATACTTATCACTGGGCAAATATAACACTTTCTTCCTCAAGAAGATAAGTAGAAAACTTCCCCACTCAAATACGTTCCTCTACTTTTTTTCTGGACTATACATACATTTTTAAATCAAGGAGCATTTGCCATCCCACACCATATCTTCGCATAACACATTTGGTCAAATATGTAACATCTGATTGATATTCTGAAAACTAAATTTCCCAGTTACAGTAAAATATTTGAATTGAATACATTAGTTCAAATGCAGCAAAATAGCTACTATCACAATCAAAGAACTTAAAAATCTAATATTAAACTAAGACAAAATTAATACAAAGGAATTTATTTCCTATTAAAGACTAGCTTTTTTTTTCTTTTCTAGTATGTTCTTTACATAATGTTCAGGTTCTGGCAGCACAGTCTGTTTCGCTCATGGAGAAATATATTCTATCAGCCATACCTAACAGTGGAATTAAGAACTACTGTTACTTTCTCTAGAGTCACATCAATGTAAGCATCCTCAGAAATAAGTACTAGTCCTTCCTGAGCAACTAGCTGGGAAAACTAGTATCTCCCTACATCACAGACTCTCAAACAGGGGGCCTGAACTTCAGTAACACTTGCTCTTTTAATACTTCTGTTCTCCTCTTAAAACGAACAAACAAACATACATACATCAAGGTGCTACACAATACCAAACTGGAACTCACACAAGACTACATGATCTTCATTACTGGAGATACTCAAAATCCCTAGTTATGTGCCTACACAACCTTTATCTAATATTAACTCTGCCTTAAGCAGCAATTTGGACCACAAAACTCTGGAGTTAAGGCACTTGGCACATTCATTATAACAGATCAGATAGTAATTCAGTTCAGAAATCCAAAGCTGTGGGGTGGAGGGTGAGGGGCAAGGAACTAACAAAAGACATGACTTCACAATTGAAAAAAGTGATATGTGATATGGCATGTTGCAGAAATCACTCAGGACAAAAAGAAAATGCCCAAAAAGCAAAAAAAAAAAAAAAACAACAAAAAAAAAAACCAACCAAGAAAAGCAAACCCTCCATAAAAAAACCCACCACCACACCCACACCAACAAACTCAAATCCAAACCACAAATATACTTACTTACCACAAATATACTCCAGGAAAAAAAAAAAAAAAAACAAACCACCAAAAAAACAAACCAATAACAAAAAAAAAAGGAAGAACTTAGTAGAACCCTCACAAAGACAATACCACTAGAAATTGGAGTAAGACAAGAGGCATACGGTATATAGGACCATATATAGTATTTTCAAACCAATGTTCAACTGCACATGATGCAGTCAAGAGATGCCAACTCAGAGTAAGCAGAAAAATGTCATATCTAGGAAGCATACATATGCAGTTACTCAAAAAAAAAAAAAGAACCCAAAAAAAACCCACAAGCAAACAAAAAAATAAAAACCAGCAGACACAGCACTGCAAAGCTGTGAGGTGATGCCTGCAAGATTCAACTCAGAAACAGATAATTCTTAGAAATAAAAGAAGGCTGTTCCCAATTTAGAGATGAATTTAGACAATCTCATGTAAATATGATTTCTGTTAATAGCTTTAAAAACATAACTAGAATCAAAGCACTGATATAGAAGACAAATAACATTGAGAGCTTGGAATAAAGAATTACTGTTAACAATAATATGACTCCGAACTAAGGTGGATAAAACTTTAGGTAGGTAGGTAAGGTAGGTAATTTTTTTTTTTTACTGTCATGATGAACAGATGTACTACAACCTTTTAGAAATTTTAAAGCTTTAAATCTTGTTCAGTAAATACTAGTACAGAAAAATATAAAAGTAAAAAACTGTGATGATATATCAAGATTCTAGTGACTCTTTTTAAAATAAATTATCAAAACTAGCATTATACCCACTACTACTTCCACCTCTGGAAAAGATGGCTAAATTGAGATGTATCAAGATGAATTGAAGGGTATCAAAGTCCAAGAAAATTTCTGTCTCTTCTTTCCAGAAGAAAAGTGTAGTATTTCAACCAACATATAAAATGCAACTATATGACTGAAGACTGCAAACTCTTATTTGCCCATCTTATTTATTATTAAACCTAGGCAGTCTTATCCTGATGCATGCCTTCCCTCGTTCTGGGAAATGGAGAGCTGAGAAAGGCCTGAGCATCATAACAGGTACACCCGACACAGTCCTTCCTTCTCCTTGGAGATCAGGCTCACAGGCTGGCACACAGAGCAGTCAGGATACAAGGAATAAGGTGGTCAGGAAAGGAAGAAAACATTTGAGAAAAGAAACCAGTGGAAACAAGAGCAAGGTTCTTCCTCCTGCACTTCAAGTGTCAGAGACAAGACTATCTATCTGTCCACAGTAACAGAGCACTGGGGGGGGGAAGGGGGTGGTCAGGGGTTGTTGAAAAGAAAAAAAAAGATAAAAAGAAGAGTAAGAACTGGAAACTCCTGCTGAAAACAGAGATACATGATTAAGAGAAGGAAAAATTGGCTGGACAGGTTCACAGGGAGGTGGATTTCCTGGAGTATGAGATAAAAAGGCTATTGTGAGAAAGAGGAAAAACAGACTGGCTTCACAGTAAAACATCCACAAACCTAGTTCAAATTCTCTGAACTTTAGATGGATGTTTCAACAAAGCCTTATAAATGGACCTCATAGAAAAGTGGGAGAGCATCTAATTCATTGATCTTAGTAAGTTTAATAATGTGCAATGAGCCTTTCAGCACACAAGCTTCAGATGATAGGGAGCTTTGAACATGCTACCAAATGTGGACATTCCCCTCAGAACCTTTATGAAGGTAATATGCAGAATTTAAGAATGCCTTTACAGTTTTGAAGACTAATTTGCATAGAGGTAGAAAATAGAGTAGCATCACCTCACATCTCACCAGCTTGGATATTCTCTTCCAACAGGTAAGTTTTTATTTGATTTGGTGATTCTCATAAATTGTAGGGTTTTTTTCCTATAGAAATAAAACTCTCTGGATAAGTAAAGTTACTGCATATGATGTTTTATACTATGAACTTCTACATTTGCAATTATTTCCCAAGTGAAATGTATTTCTTCCAGGTTTATCAAACCTTCCAATGCAGAATTACAGAAGTTGAACCTTCCATCCTTCTTAAAGCTCAAATTCTTGGAGACACTCTAAAACCTGGTTCACATAATGGCAGCAGGCATTTAAATCAAACGATTACACTTCAGTGCCAACAAATAAAGGTGGCATATGATGAAAGAAATAATGGAGCTACATATACAGGTGAGGTTCCTTTGAATGTTGTGTTTAGAAGCATATTTATGCTACTGCATAATGTGCTTCTTTTTAAATCCTCCTATCAACCACTGGTTGACAGATCACGGTAAATTCATCCATCATACATATTAAATTAGATGGCATGGAAAGAAAAATACACTAGAAAAGCTTAAAATACTAGTGCAGCAGTAGGAGAGTATGGAGAGGACCAGATGAGTACATGCACAGTGCAGTTAGACTGGCCAGCTTTGTGTTACTTGAATTTCTAAAATATTAAGCACACACTCCCAAATATATGCAGGTTTTTAGCCTGGCTATCTCCTCTACATATTTCTTCTGTGAATTTGGTGACTTTTCTGGGGCATAAGCCTCACCTTCTAAATCTCTGTCAAGCACTACATTCCCTACAGCAAACTGTAAAATATTGTCATTCTTCAAAACAAAGTTCTTTTTTTTCTTCAGCAGTTAATAATTACTATTACTTCAGAAAATGCATTAGATGTGCAAACACATGTTTCTGATACTACCCTAAAAAATTTAGTAGAGTTCTGAAGCAACAGGTATCTCAACTTTAAAAGCTACCATTAAAAAGATCCTTCCCCAAAAAAGAAAATCCAAATTATGGCACATATTTCTAGCACTTGTCAGAAAAACAATGGGCACTGTAGCTTTAACCAAGTAGCTATAACACTATAAGATGGCAAATGCTTCCTTTACTTCAGAATAAAAAGGTTCAGCTCTACATGTATACAGTAACAAACTAATTAAAAAATAACATGGAAATTAAAAACTAGATGGATGGGGTGTTTCTTCTAGCCAGGAACAAGCTTTGACACAAAATCAGGTTACAATTAAGAAACAATATTTACAGGAAATTGTTTCCTTTACCCTCGAGAAGGATTGACATTATTTCATGTCCACTGAAAAAAGTTTACAGAAAATAGTTCTAAAGGAAAAACATCACTTGAAATCCTCCAGAATAAATCTCTCTCTGATGAAGAATGATCTGAGTTTATTAAACTGTACACACCACTTTCTTCACAACACTGGGGGGGGCAGGGAGTGTGGAATGACAAAAACAAACCCAAAAGATAAAAGAGTACAAAGGGGAGAGGGGGGAAGGGGATACTTGAGGGTTTTTTAATTCTGAACCAGGATATAACTCCAACTACAAATTAAGTAGAAATAACACAGCAAAGTTTTCCTTATTCTGCCAGCAGAGTTAGTTTCTTACTTCCTTTACTTGCTATATCAGTATCATGAAAATGCAAAACCATCAGTGCTTTCCAAAGGGTGGAAGTGAAATTAAGCAGACATCCTTTGCAGCTTAACTGCTGATTAGAAAAAAACTTCAGTTCGTAAAAGTTTTTGCTCTGTGTCTTAGTGAATCAGCCTGCTTCCAAATTTCATGAAGACTCTTGCTGGTACATATCTGATAAGCAATCATCACTTTTATATTTTTTTCCTTTTTTTTTTTTCCTCCTTTTTTACTTTTTTTTTCTATATAATGATTTTTTTGGTTATGGTGCTTATGAGCATACAAGACTGCTAACTCATGCAATAGTCACTACAGTATTTAATGGAAGGTAAAGGTAATCTAAAAGTATATTGTGATAGTATATTGTCAGAATAGAGATGTAACCACTGCAAAGACATTAGGAGAAATATTTCTGTCTATCTAAATTCAAAAGGTAAAAAGATTATAGATACTATTTTCATTCAGAAGGTATCTTTTAATGTCTATATGCAAATCTACAATTATAAAAAGTCTTTTTTGCTATATGCAATATTTACAACACATACCTGTTTTGTATAGAGACTCCACTTTCCATTTATTATACTTTAAACAGAAACGTATCTTAAGTAGCAGGAAATCAATTTTCACCCTTAATTCTATCAGAGTATGAGTTGTCTACCTAGAAAGCAATATATCAACTAGAAATTTATGGCTCAATACAGATACCAGCCCACAGGTAAAAATTTGCAGATCTATATAACCAAGAACATTAAACAGTCCTCCTGGGTAACGTATAACCAGAGTAACTCTCATAATTCAGCACACAATATGGGAAGAGCTATTACGACCCACGTCTGTTCACCTTTTTTGGTCCAATCCCTTTTCAAAAGAAGCTGTGCATATTGTCAACATAATGAATGAAATCACAAGACTCCTCATAAATTTTAAATGTCCTAAGGGGTTTCTTCACCTTCATGTGAAATCCAAGTGCTGTATGCTTAAACTGCTGTGGTTTTTTCTAAAAATTAAATTACGTATTTTGATGAATGTGCCCTTTTATTGGCTACATCAGCATTCTGTAAAATGCCTGAAAGTGAAAACATTCAGCAACACGATAGCTGTGTTTTCTTAGATTCGTTCTGTTTTACTGTATAATGCCTTCAAACTGCTCTGGTTTTCATTACAGTAGAAGCTCTTGCCATATATCTTCCATCATGCCTTAGAGACACTATTATTTATTTTAGTATGAAGAACACTATAAAAAGAAAGTATTTTTTTAAATGTACCATGAAATTCCTTAAGGAATGAGGGTATATGTCATTCAGAGAAAATAATCTCTGAATTCTAGTAATAGAGAAAGAGCATCACTTCATTGTAAATACAGGATAAGAATACTGAATGTCTTCTCTTCTGTCAAATGTAGTAACAGAGAATATGTTTTATTGTTCGTAAAGCATGTTCCCTAGAATAATCCTTTTATAAAAGGAAGCTTCGCTGGGTTATTTTTACCAATGAGCTAGAAAGCAACCATAAGATTACATCAGCATTGGTCAGAGTTTGGTACATTTAGTAAAACAAAAATCTTTGTTCCCATTGTGCACCACAGCCTTCAATATTGTCCTGACACTCTTTCATCAGTAAAAGGAAAATATTTGAGAGGCTGCAAATTTCTAATGCTATGAAAAAGCACAAAACCAGATTTACTAAAGTAAATCTTTTCTTCAATATATCTTGCTCCTCACCTTGTACCATTTCTGTTTCCACTGATTTTAAAACACGGCAAAGGTATCACAACAGGTTTCAATAGACAACAAATAGAAGTATTGAGTACATTATGAATCACTAGTAAGAGAAATAATAAAAAAAAAAAAAGAGAAGCACAGGTGTGAAGTTCTTAAGAGTTTCTTTGATCTGTCATTTGGGAAAAAGTACCTTTTCTAGGATTCATAATAAAGTTTGAGATTTGATAGCAGAATTTGAAACCATCATAAAGAAAAGCCCTAAGTAAACACATTACATCTCACTACAGGCACATTTATCACTACAATACAGTAGTGAAGTTTAATTTTGAAAGTACAAGAACCATCCTCCTGCTTTCTTATTTTGCATAGATGTCACAAGGATGGTCTTGACAGATGCAAGTTTGGAGTATTAAAAAAATGGCAAAAGTAACTAAAAATGAAAAATATCCCTCAACCTATGAGCACCATCACTAAGTAATCATGGATATGAAGAAAAGATACCATGGCATTCATTTTCCTCTTCCAGAACTACTACTACAACTACATCTTAACATCACTAAGATGATACTGTGCTCAGATTCTCATACCTCCCAAGATGGATTTCATATAAAGACCTACTGTGATATGCAACACTGGCACAATTTTCAACTAAATCTGAAATCCAAATTTCAAACCTAATATTCAGATGCATCAATTTGTGATATTCTTTGGATGAAGAAAAAATACATGATAATTTTTGCAGTTTGTTGCCACAGGAATTTGTATAAAGAGGTAACATTTAGCAGTTTACAGATCAGCTGTCCCTGAATTTGTTTATTTTTAAAAATATGCTGGATAGATTCAGGGACTATATTAATAGAGAGAAGCATACCAACCACAGTCAATGCTGAGCAACTACAAGGTGAATTGACCACAGATAGGGAAAGCACATGATGCTTGCCACCTTCTTCTGTTAGTTTTCGAAACAGACGTTTCCTTTGTTGAAGATTTCCAGTAAGTGGCCATACATTTCATGTAATTTAAAATTAATGTAATTTATGTATCTGTGGTTTAAAAGACCTCTCGGCTACCCTTCTATTTGAGACCTCACCAATGGACTGTACTTCAAGATTTACTTTGGCTTGCAATATGTTGGGGTAGGTCAGCTTTTATGTATTTGTTCCTAACTGAAAGTACTGCTCCTTTTAAACCTTTCATACTTAATAAGAATCAAAGCTATTCTGTGCTTTAAAAGTGTTATGAATTTTTACTTTAATTTTATAATCTCATTCTAATGAAGAATAAAATGAAACAAACTTTTTTATATGTGATGAAAGCTATTTCTTAGGAATTTGGGGTTTTTTTCAACTAAAATCTCTGTCAGGTACTTTTAAGAGTCGCACAACACAATTTTCTTACAATCATTTCCCATACTTAATGAAACACAAGCTCTTATGTAACACTGACATCTCCATAAATTCACATCAGTAATTGCACAAACATTTTTTTCAGCATTCTTGCATCACTTTATCATTCCTTATGTTCACATCACAGGTCTATACTGCACTTTACAATAGCCTACCCTAAATAAGTGTCCAAAAGCTTTAACTTAGAAATCTCAGATTACTATGGGCTGTTATTTTCAGTAAAGCTTATCAAATAGGAAAGAGTTACAATACAGTGCTCAGCAGATGAACCACCAGGTTGGTTATTAATGAGAACAGGTAGCCTGAGAACAGAAAAAAAATAAAATCAAACCAAAACAAACAAAACAGGAAAGAAGAAGGAATTAAAGGCATTATATGCTCTGACAGATTCAGAGATAATTGATTACCCTAATAACCTTGCTCACTTTGGAAACAGTGCCATCCACCATATTAAACATAAGTAACAGTAAAGGAACTAAGGATATGAAGTTCCCGTTATAGTCAGTACCATCAGTGGAGCCTGGATTTTGATGTCCATCTTCTAATGCATCTGTTTAAGTAGAGCTGAATCTCTGTTATACTAACACAACCAGTGTTAATGCAGTATACTACTTGTCAAAGATGGAGCTTGGGATTTTACAGTGGCCTAAGCCCCTGTACAAAACACTGCATACTGTTTCAAAGTGCAAGAGCCTCAACAATAAGTATTTAGTCAGATATTATGTATTTAAATGAAAAGATTTCTTTCAGTAAATCACCTGTGTGAGAACTTCAGCATTCTCTTTTAAACCCTTGTCATAAAATACTGCTTGAATATCCTCTTAGATCAATGTGGTGAGAATCTAATTAAATCAAGCTACTGAACTGTATCCATAAACAGTGGGTTTAATTCTGTCAACTTAGTATCGCTAATGCCATCCATAAATTTTGTCATGTTTACAAAGAAACCATGAAAAAGTCACAGTTTCGCTACATAATAAGTTATGCTCTTTTGTGCGACTCTAATGGGCTCTGTTAGGATAACAGCAGCCAGCCAATTTACAATTTTTCAGGCTTCATTTTGTCAGCATCTGTGATCCAAGGGGTCATTCATTAAATCATGACCTTTTTTTCTTCTGTGTGGTTTAATAGAGAGAAGGAAGAAGGGTGGGGGGGTTGGCAGGGAAAGAAAATATTTATGTAAATACAGGAGCAGTAAGGAAGATCCAAAATATTATTTAATTACCTGCAAGTGTAACTCATTAATAGGTGCTTTATCACAACAGGATGAAAATTTGACAGTAATATTGAAGACCCTTTGTTGGTCGCTATTACAATGCCATACAAGAAGGCTCCAAGATACATACAGCAAAGAGTAAGAGATGTCATCCTGAAGTTTAAGATATAACATGGAAAATATATTTTCCGAGCTTTAGTAAGTTGCATGTAAATAATCCTTACAATTGTATGATAAAAGAAATTCAAATAATTTCATTACTATTTCATTATCTAGCTTAGGGACAGCCATGGAAGTTTCATATAGAAATACGTTTTGAATGTAAATTAAAATCCATGGCATTTATTTGACCCATGGTTTAAAACAAAATGTATAAGGTTAATTGATAAAAACTAATTTCTGGAAGTGCTTATTTTTCTCCCTTGTCTAGAGAGAAGTTCTGGTCAGTAGGCTTGATTTACAATACAGAATCACACTTAGGTTGAAAGAGACCTTCAATATCATCTAGTCCAACCTCTGACCCAACACTGCAAGCTCACCACTAAAGCATGTCCCTAAACACCAAGTCCATATGCCATTTAAATGCCTCCAGGGATGGTAACTCCACCACTTCCCTGCACGGACCATTGCAATGTTTGGTAAGCCTTTCAAGTGAAGAAATGTTCCCTAATACCCAGCCTAAACCTCCCCAGGTGCAGCTTACATCTATTCCCTCTGGTGCTGCCACATACCTAATTATTAAAACAACAGAGATAACTGGGGTTGTTTAATTCAGAAAGCCCCCTTAAAGCAACAAATATATTTATGTGGAGTTTCTTGAACAATTATGCTCTTGTCCAAAATCAGCATCCTTAGGCATGACAGAATAAAAGTAAGAATAAATAATAGCCTGTAGGCTTCATCCTTAAGGTCTCACTAGAGACTCTTCAAATGATAAAAACAAAGTCAAAAGATGCTGTGAAGAGAGGGAATAGTTTTGCTTGCTGGCCAGACTTTAACAGATGAACTAGGCTGTTGCAAGCACTGAAAAAGGTTAAGTATTAATGTAACCTGTTTGTTTAAGGAAGTCTGCAATGATAAAATGAAACAAAACCAAGTCAGAAGTAAAATGAAGATGTCACAACTCCTCTAGAGAATAAAGATTTCATCAAAATGCAGCTAGAATTAACAACAAAAATAATCTCACAATGTGTCAACCATATAACTTTTTTCTCACCACAAGGCTGTTCCCAACTTCCTTGTTTTCTCTCTGATGTTTTTGTTTGTGTTTATTAGGACTGATTTAAGAAGTGGCATGACTGACATCCCAAGATTTACACACTCGGAGCAGGAGCTGAAAAGCTGTTCATTATCCAGTAGCACACTATCTGTAACTGCATAGGACCTTGGATGCAGATACAATTTAAGCACCAAAAAAAAAAAAAGCCACAACAAAAACAACCTGGAAAAAAACTACATGTGTGCATCTTTAGGATCCCTCTATACGAAACTCCTAATTGTACTGGTTGCAGTGCTACAAATTCCCTACAAATATTAGTATCCTCCTGAATATAACAATCCAAAGGTAGTCAGAATACAACTTTAGGAGGAGATCTCATTTTCCTGTAAATACACAAGTCAGGCTGACTTTTTTTTTTTTTTAATAGGCCTTAAATTGAAAAACCATCAAATATATTTCCTATTGATTACTAAAACACTGAACATTTCCCATATCCAGCTAGAACTTTACCATTCTATGGAGAGGACCTTCAGCTACCACATGCACACTCTATGCAATCTGATGAACAAGGATTTTGTTTTCAAATAGAACACTTATTCTAGGATCTAAAAATTACAAGTACAATATAGACTATAAACACATCTCTAAATTAAAACATTAAAATAATGTAAATACCATTTCTTATCATTTTAACTTTTTAATAAACTGTAAAATAAATACATATAACATTTTCCCTTTTGCTATTTTTTAAATCTTCTAATTTTGTGAACTGGTTTAAAATATATATTGGATTTGGAACCTAAGGAGAAAAGGTTGAGAGTATTTTTCTGGGCTGTAGGTTGGAAGAGGATTACAGTCTCTTTTCTCACAGGCAATGTAAACCCCATATTCTCTATGGAATTATGACAACAGGAATTCAAAATCCTTTCACAGTCTGGGATCTCAGCAGCACCAACCATTGCTTTTGTTCCAAGTCACTCAAGGAAAGTAAAAAATTACTGACTTTCATAAAAAGCATACATATTTAAGAACTTTTTGCAATGGCTGTGAGTGATATGCTGCAGTCATTCTACTATTGTATGCCAACCTCTATGTGTCCATAATTAGTATTTCCCAAATGGATTATGTAATCTGAAATTAGTCTACAAATATTATAAATGCATAATCATTATTAAATTATTATGAAAGTCTATTATTTGCAAGCATGTATATCATATGCCTTTAAAAAATATAATCTCACCAATTGACATCCATTAATAATTTTGCTATTACAATTCACAAATTCCTAGTGTAGCTAATTTTCTTCCTAAGTTTAAGATAATTTTAAATATCAGCTATTCATACTAGTCTACATTTGTTCACCTTTTATACAAAAAGTTTGTTCAAACCTTTTGTTCAAACCAGTATGTATTTAGAAAACACATGGGAAACTATCAGGAATATATGAATACAGAAATCATAAACCTGTTACGTTCTAAGTGCATGTTTTAAAGTGTTCTTCGTGAGGTAACATTAAAAATTGTACAACTTTTATCTTTGTGCAGATAAAGCTCATGACAAATGCAATATTGACATATTGTATTTGTTCACTTTGTCAACTGGAAGTATTAAGACAAAGAGAAAAAAAGTAGATACTTTCCTGAGCCTATTGCAGTATCAGTCATATTACTATTAACATATTATAAAGCAGGAATTAAACTGGTAGTGATATCAAAATGGATTACTTCTAGACCGAAGTAATGCTTTGTGCTAGTAAGACCATAAGCTCGGTACATGTTCTGTGAATACCACCTAGACAATGTACTCATTGCTGCCATGTAATACCTCATGAGTTTAAGCAAATGGTATACAGCTGCACACAGAAACTGAATTAAGCCACACAGTAGACTTAAACGTAGCTGCCAGCAGAAATTTCTAGAATAGCCCAGGAGGGCTTTTACAAATCAGGACATGAAGAGTCCCTTCAAACTTAAATTTCCCTTGGTGGTTAACTGCTGCTGCATTAGCAAATCTTGTGAACTGACAAACCTTGCTGAGTTGCCTTGCACATAGTTAATACCACTGAAACCCTGAACACAACTGTTAGTGTCTTTGCAAGCTCCAAGTATTTTTCAAATGCATGAATTCATTCACATATGGTCTAAAGATATACATTATATCTGTTCATTAAATGCAGGTAAAAGCAGATTAAAACACACATAAAAAGACCTGTCAAGTGTTAGAAAGGAGGAAAGTGGAAACTATTTAGAATTAGACAAATGGTAAAGCTGTGATAGATCTTAGAGATGTGGCAGACAACAGCTTCTAAAATGGAGGATGACAGTCCTCCAGTGTTAAGGTAACACAACACAGAATCAGCTATTTCACTCTGTAAATACTTACATAAACCTCAACCTGTTTCATGCATTCACAAACTCTATAATCACTTCAACATCAGAAATGGCCACAGGATTACAAATGAGAACTGACCAAAACAGTAACATTGGAAGGTCGGGTACTAAAAACTCTCTCAAAGATAAATACTGAGCTAATGCCTCAAAAAGGATAGATAAAAAGGAGAATAAAGATGAGGAAATAGTCTACATAAGCATGCTCAACCGTTTCAGTTATCAGAACTAAGAAACTTCTAGACAAAATGTTCAGAAATTAAGATGCACTTCTGCTAAATTTGGTTCAGACATTCTGAGGTCCTTTGTTTTGCTAAAATTTGTTTAACTTAATGTTAGCTAGCAGACTTTCACGTCATAAATTTCTCCCAGTAAAGAGTCATCCCAACACCTCATTTTCCCCTCACTGCCAATGTCAAAGCATTTGGAATGAGGTGTGTTCTCTCTCAACTAAGTGGTAGTACTGCAGTCCTGCTAAAGCACAGGCAGCACTGTCTGGCCACTGGAAAGCATACGGTTTCATGCTGTAAGGGTGACAAGTATTAAGGCAACTTAAAAAAATCTAACTAACATTCAATATTACAGTCCAGATATCATGGGATAACTTAAAGGTCAAACATTATCCTAGAGGGTCACAAGAGGCCCATGGAAGATTATTGTTCTTGCAAAGCCAGGAAATTGTAAGGTATTTATTATATGTTACAATAAACATATGTCAACTGTACCAATGTCCCCCTTCAATTCTCAAAGGTATGCACACTGTTCCTATGAAGCAGTGGTTATACTGACCTAGAACAATCTATATTCTTGACAAGTTTTACAAGGAAATCACAGCTCACATAGAGGAAAATGTGGTTGGCAACAAAGTCAGCATTTTACTTTACAAGGAAGCTATTGCTATTTTAAGCAGAAATCTGAAACCATCTTATTGCAAGCTGTTTGAAATAATGAAGCTAAATCTAATTCTGTTTCATGGATTCAGGTAAGCTATTATCAATTAAGGATACAGAACACAATTTGTAATCAAGTTTTCCCCTTTAGTGCTAAACAGATGAGTCTTTGAACTCAAAGGAAGTACAAACTAATACAAATTTGCTGTAGAAAAACATACTACTGTCAGTGCCCGATAGTGCCGAGGAACACACTGTGCATGATCACACATTTGAAAATCTTCCAACAGTATCTCTTCACTAAGGTCAAACTCAGCACCAGTTTAAAAATAGACTGTTCTGAGGGCAAAGGAGATCTTATGCAGATGCAAACATCACAGCAGGCCTTCTGGGTGTACAGGATGCTATTATCTTTTGCTTGCTGACAATATACTTCCCTTTATGTGGCAAGACCAAACTTCTCTCATTACGGTTGCCCTAGTTCTTGAAACTTCAAAGTTATTGTTCTGAGAATGCCACTAATTTGTCCCTTAAAGCAAACATATAAACCAACACAGAACACAAGAAATATGCTCACTATGTATCTCTTTTTTGCCTTAAGTTATACACTATTAATTACTGAAATCCTGAATGGCATTATGCTATGTATCATTGTTTTAAATGAACTGTAATTTTAAATTTTTCCCTATTCCAAATTTCTGGTTATATACCAATTATTTACATTGGACAAAGTAGCCATAAAAGAAGATACCTACACCACCAGGGAAAATCAGGGCCGAGTGGCTAGAGAGTAGCAGGCTAGATAATTCTGCTCCATACTGGCAGAGGACAGAGGTCAAGTTCAAATCAATTTCAGTTCTGTTTATGAAATAAATTAATAATATTCTTGCAGATTCTTTCTACATACAGTCATTAAATTATCGCCATGACACTAAAATGTATTGGTAATGCCTCTTCTTGCTTTGAGTTTTCTATAATTTCTTTCCCCCTTTATTTTAGGCATCTTTTGTACTTTATTCCCGACACATTTCTCTCTGATTTACAGTCAAAAAGTTGATCCTGCCCTTATGAATGAATCTGATCAGACAATTGAAAATTTAACCAGTAGGCAAACAATTACTTGTGTACTTTTCTAGGCTCCTCTTCTCACTTGGGAAGTACTCTCCACATACATTTGCAAAGCAATTCCCTTTTATTATAGTATGCTAAACATGACCCAGTGTTCAGCCCTCTGCATGCAGACTGCCACCCACTCCACTGACTGTTTCACCATACACATCTGCCTGACTCTATTCATTGTTTCTCCTTTAGAGTATTTAAAATCTAGTTACAAAACCCAAATGCAATCTTGCCACTCACTGTACATTCAGCTATTAACAAAACAGACTTCCAACACATGACTGGATCTTTTAGAAGGTGCTATAAAACAAATACCACAACCACATCTAATGAGTAAGAGGTTTTTAAAAACTCCACTTCCATGCTATAAAACAAATTAAAAACATCATAATGCATATTGTGAACACTAACTGGTAATGTAGACTTTTAACATTTAAAGGTTATAGTTATCATGGCTCATATTTTAAATGTTCCATTACTGACATCGCACTTGCTGTAGGCAAACAGTGTCATTCAGGTTGGAAGGGATCTCTAGGAGTCATCTACCTCAGCTGTTGGCCAAAACAGATGCAATTGTGAAAGCAGATCAGGGGATCAAGTAGTCAAGTTTTAAATACCACCAAGGATTGAGGTTTCATACTCTTTCTGGCAAATGACTTAGCCATTCTAAATCTGCTTTCTTGCTTTGTTTTGGTTTTTGGTATTTTTTTGGTTGGTTGGCTGGGTTTTTTTGCTTTGTATATCTATATTTGTATACCCCCTTGTATATCTGGTCAAAGTGCCCCTTTTTACACTTGTAACAACCGTGTCTCATCCCTTTGCTGTGCATGTCTGAAAAGAATTTCTAACTAGTCAACATGCAGACAGTTGACAACAGCACTAAGGTCTTCTCTCAGCTGAGCAAATATAAATGCATTTATTTAAAGCAAAATTTTATTCAATTACACTTTCCAGGAGCAGCTGAATGCACATAAACTGATGATACATTCATGAATATAGCCTAATATAATTTCCCTAGAAAATACAGTTATGATAAGGTTAATTATCATTTTAAACCTCATTATTTGTCATTCCCTTTTTTTTGCCTTTGCTAACAGGCAAAAACAAACAAACATAAAAAATAACCCACCCAGAAAACAAGCCCACAACTCTGGTTATTACATGCAAAAATATCCATGTCCACGGTATGCTCAGCACAGGTCAGGACCTAGGTTTTCTCCTCCAACTTCACCAATTAGATTGGAAATAAATATTTTTGAAGTGTAAGCAGAATTCACTTTGTCAGCATATGTATAGTTCATTGAAAGATTCCTAGAAGTAATGTTCTGCAGTTAATATTTATGGTTGCTCATAATACAACTGAATAAATTGGCTTAGGGGAAGTTATTACTAAAAGATATGAAGTCAGCTGTGTCAGTATTTATAATTTGTTGAAGAACAGACCATATAACAAACCCCATGTAATAAAGTATCATCTCAGTATTTCCAAGATTGTACACAAAATAAAAGCAGCTTAACTGCACAAAACTCTAAAATCTATTTAGTTGACTTTGAGTATTCAGAAACTATGGAAACAATTTAATTTAATAGCTTTTTCCCAGGACTTTCAGAAAAAAAAAAATATTGAGCTTCGTTAAGAAAAATTACTGCATTCTAGGTTTCAAGCATTACTGAACCATATAACAACACCCTAGACATGTCTTTCAAATCAAGCTTTCATACTATTGGAGGCAACAGAATTTAGTATTGGAATATTCAAGTGTTGATGTTAAGGAAAAGGATATCTTTGAAAGATAATAGTTTTATATGGAGAAGAAAGGGTAAACTGATTTCCACAGTTGTTCTACAAAAAAGATTTTTCATTACTCCCTCTCTTTCTAAATACAGAACAACTTTATAACAGAAGTTGATACAGCGTCTTTAGACCCAAACTGTGTAGCATCCACAATTCAAGCAAAGCAATATGAAAGGGAAGATCTTAATCTAGTGATAAGTTTATCTTAAACCAAATCTAGTATATCATCAATTCAGCACTCAGCACTTCGTCAGTTCAGTGGAACCTAAGTTTAAGTACTTGATACATTATCTTCTTTAGGAATCACAGGCATTGCATTTGCTTCCTCAAGTCCTTTACCTTCAAGGGAAGGAAACTGCTTTCCTTTCAACAAACTATCAGTTGACTTTAACAGTCCTCTAAAGCTTCAAGTTATCTGTTCCACAAATTGAGTACACATTTAAAAATTATAATCCATCTATACTTACTACAATCAAAAATACACAGAATGTTGTTGTGCAAGGATAACTCATGACTTTTTTTTAAGCCTACAGCATCACAGACGTTCAGTCTGAATTTACTTCAGAAGGTGTCTAATCAGAATACCCTACAGAGAATAAGCACTGGAATTCCCCTTAGTTGCTAAACAATCATATTTCCCAGCACTTCCAGCAGTGAGATTGCGTAGACTATTTCATTGACTTGTAAAATCTTTTCTAGCTCTAGGTACCTACAAGCAATGCCAGTCATAAATAGCCAGTAATTATTTCTCAGCATCTGGAAATGTACTGAGAAAAAAATACATCAGACATTTCCTTATCAGGGTTGTCAATTTTTCTTAAGGTTAAAGAAAAAGTTCAGAAAATATATACAGTTACTTTTCTGTACATACATCACAGCAGGCATTTATATCACCAGATTCTGCTGAAAGCAAAGCAAGTTCCTAGCATCAAAATTCAAAAGGTAAAAGTGACATTTTTCTAAACCAAGGCAGGTTTCAAGCTCCTTTTGCTCAACATGACCTTCGCGGGGCAGTCAGCCATCACACTGTAAGGCAGAGAGTTACAGGATCAGAGACAGCTTTCCAGCCAATCAAATCTTGGCTGCAATTTCTGCAACATTTCAAGCAGCTGTCCACTTAGACCCAGGATCTCTAACATACCATGTCTGCCCATCATCAGAAACCTATCAGAAAAAACATCAGAGAAAACTATTCCATGCTGTTACCTTTTCTATTGAATATAGGAATGTAGAAGTTATTTCATTTGCCAGAATAGATATTTTTCTCCCTTCTCTTCTTTGTATGCCTGATCATTAAAAGTAAAATCACTGAATCAAATTAAGAACTGTGGTTTGAGATTGAAAATTACTGTTAGCAGTCCTCCATCAGCAGAATGTAGGTCCTCCTTATGTATTAATTAGCTGCTAACATTTTATCTGATCATCTTACAATTTAAAGATCACAACAGAACCAGTCTTTCTCCTACCTTTCTTGTTTTCCTAAGAATCACACACACACACACACGGATGAAACTTGTTTTTACTGTTCACATCCTAATCTGGCTGAATTGCAATATAACCATAATTTGCAGTTATTCCAGTGTAAATACAGATGGGTCAAGAAACAAAATAGTTAGGAGTACAGATCTGTAGAAGATCCTGCATATAACAGCTTTAATTTTGATGCTATTGAATCACTATTGAGGTTGGCAAAGCCATAATTTCCCTCCAATTTCACTAGAATATAGCTTAGTGAAATTTTATGCTACATATCTCAGCAGTAAATTCAACCAAATATCAGACTGTGCATCGGATTTTAATTATTTTTGTCAAGTGCCTCAATGCTGCATTTTAAATGAAAAGTAAAGACTATATGCAGAAAACAAAGAAACAAGCAAAAAACCCACACCTGACAGCAAAAGACACAGTAAGAGTGATTTATAATTTTTCCAAGTTGTCCTCTTCAGCCACTATAAGATCAATATCTCAGATAAGACCTGATGGAATTATCTTATTAATAGTAATTAATCTTAAATTATTATCTAACTAATAGGAACTCACTTTTTAGATAGAATTTTTGACAACCACACTGATGTCCATAAATATATTCAGGGGTTGCTACCTAAAATAAAGTATTGATTCAGATAATGGCTCTGTTATTAAATCTCAACATTTGCTCTTAACAGCTAAAATTACTGATCTTATAGCATGGTTCTAAATCTACTTATATCCTATCAAGTACATGAAGTAGATTTAGTACTTTTATCTGACATATGTTGCTGTGATAGAATGACAAATTCTTCTTTAACTAGCTGCATTCTGGTTTATGATAGTTTAATGTATGTAAGCGTAATGTTCACTTCTGTCTAATCAGCTTAACTCAGTAATCTTCAAGGTGGTTTTTAGTAAACTTGCAATGTAGTCTTTTAATGGATACTCTAATAAATATTCAACAAGCAATAATTTATTTTGTAATTCCATAGCAAGGTACTCAAGTCAGTAGTAAGGCCAATAAAACACAAAATCAACCAGAATATGAAGTTCTCACTGGCACCACTTAAACTATACAATAGACTTCCTGATCAACTAACATCTCTCTCACAAATGGCCCAGGCCACTTAACTGATTTCCACATGATTAACTTTTTTTAAAATAAAATATATTCATTTTTAATTCTCCAAATTTCAATTTGACCGCTAAAGAATCTGTAAGATGTAGCATCCATCTTTTTGGCCCAAAGGTTCTAGCAAGATTGTCTCCAGCAATGATTCTTGCAATCAAATCCTGCGAACTTACTGCTTATATCCCTACACTTTAAATTAAATAAACATAACTTTAACGACAACAACTTATCTCTTCCACAACTGCTCAGTTTCCACAGTATTACAATAATTGCTACTTAAACTTATCCTAAGCACTTTAGAATAAAACTGTGAATCATGTACAGTTTTGAAAACTTCCTTTAGAAAGTGGATTTAACTTACTTTATGAATACAGCTTGCAAGTCTTTCACCAACAGTATTAACACACATATATAGTAGATTGCAATGCAGATAATAAAAGTAGAACTATATATTTGATTTTTATCAGGAAAAGACATAAGAATTTTTCTTTTCCAGCTAAAAGAACAGAATAGGAAAAGATTTTCTGAAGTTACTGAGGCACAGAAAGTGATTATTTAGCTTCTATGTCAGCACAACCTCCTTCACAGTGTCCTACCTGCCAGAAGACAGATGACTTGGTACATGGACCTAAGTACAAACAAAAATAGAATAGAAATTGGAAGACTTAAGAAGGTCAAGCAGAGGTATTCGTAAAAGGTTGCTCAGAATTTCAGTCAGAAAGAAACTTTCTTTAAAATATTGCAAGAACCAATAAGTGTCTATTTGTGTTATGTCCATCAAAATCTAGTAGAAAGTATTTTCATAATTACAACTAGTGATTTAAAATCAAGGCAGCTCCTTCAATAAGTACCATCTTACTGATTTTTAGTTTACTAGGCTGGTCTTATTAATGAAATTCAAATTAGTGATATTTGATGTATAATATGTATTCACTTTGCACCATTTGAGAACTCTTTTGTTTCCATCAATTGAACAGGACCACATTCCTTCAAAATTTGGATTATTCAGATTTGTGTGAATAGGCTGAAACTTGTTAAATCATCACACAAAATCATCACAGCAGCTATCTTTTCCAATTCTCACTTCTGAACAGATGTCAGTGAGGGACACTGTCACAGAGACAATCTCACATGTACTACTTTGATTCTTCCTCCAGAATGCCGATTTGCACTGGATTTTTCAGAGCTCAAACATACATAGCCTTATAAAAGAACACTTACCAGTTACCAAAAGTAAGGAAATTTGCCAGAAGGCCTGAATATAATCTTACAGTCAGTGACAAGCAGTGACAGAAGCCACTTAATATCCTTCATCAAGATAGGGGATAGGAAGTAGGCTTTTTATAAATGTCAAGGGATTTTCTATGTAAAATGTTGGTGTTATATTTAAAGCAATTATGCTTCTATAAAAAAACTCAATAAGCTGACAAAATATACATTTATTTCTTTACTATTATAGTTGACCTTTTAAACATGTTGTTAAATATACTGCCCATTTTCTTTTAGAGTTCTAAACTTTAGAAGCATGTTACCATTCAGAACATACAGAACAAACAGCATTGGTCCTCAATCTTTTTCCAGATTAACTTAGCATAGCTATTTTTATTTAAAACATAAACACACATTCTGAACTAGAAATGGAGGGATACTTGGCAACTTAACCCAGCAAGTAGGTTATCACTCTCAGTCACACCTTGGAGAAGGTTTTCTCTCTATAACACAAGTAACACAACCTCCAAAATCTAAAATTAGTATCTGTGAATACTTACAGCCTTGAAATCTCATCATTCAAAATCCAACAGCCCTATTTAGACTGCAGTCATTGTTAGCTCCTTTGTTAAAAACCTATTAACCAACTAAAGAACAAGACAATATCCAAAATTTTATTGGTCTTAAAAAAAAAAATAAATTAAATGTCTGAATGAATACTGTTGTCTTAATTTTTCAATTTTACAATCAGGGTATAAGTTTTTCAGTAGAGACAAGCAAAATAAATTCTAGAGCTATAAATCCCTCTTTGGCAACATCTTTTTATAACAACGCCTGCATTGATACACACTACAACCAAATGATATATAGGTAAGTTGACCAAAATGTCCATTAATAGGCAATAGAAGAGCACTATCTCCCCCAGTGCAGTTGAAGTGTATATTCCCAAGGGCTTGCAGGAGCTGTACAGCCCACACTGAGGAGCGCTGCTGCTACAACTACAATACTGTTGGCACTCAAGTTTTACAGTGTAAAACCAGCTGGGAGATAACTCATTCTACAATACCCAATAAAATTCTACATAACAGTTGGGACCTACCTTAGCACAGGTCTCACAAAACAAAATGCCTGTTTCATCACAGAACTTATTGAAAGATCAAGGTCCATCTGGCAAAAATAGGCATTCTTAAACATGACTGTGTGCCACGTGACTATGTTCTCTCTCTGAAGAAAAACAAATGCACTTCCAAAACAAAGAATATAACACACTTTTAATTTTCATCTGTTTAAGGGGTGCAAAGGTAGTATTCTGGAACACATAATAATGGAAATTATTTAATTTACTGAAAAAATATTCATGTTTTGATTTTTTATTTAAGTCTCAGTAATATATAGCAGCATCTAAAGTAAGCACTCTAGCAAATGATCAAATTAAGGATATTAATTTCTCTTAGTTCTGATTCAACTTAAAATTGTGAATTCAAAAGTTACAACATGCAACACTAAGCTCTCTTAATTCTGGTACCAATAAGAATGAATTCAAGCTAAAAGGAAAAGCGCTAACTTAAAACATCTAAAAAGCTGAGGGAAAATGCTAAACTGCAAGTAAACCATTTTTTACTATCAACTTATGCTCTCCCATTGCTCTTATCTGACTGATTTTATATTTTTAAGGCCTAATGCCATTCTAAATATCAGGTCTGAAACCAGGGGTATGCACGTGTGTGCACACACATTTGACTAATGACACCGCTCTGCTTGTGGTGCATAATTACCTCTATACCTGCTGCTACGGAGACAGGGATGACAGACACATGAGACATTTCCATAAACATGTAGTCTCCATTTGATACCCTAACCAGGCACAAACACCACCAAGTGTTTGGGGATAGAGTGCTCATTTGTAATCAAAGTTAAAAACTAACAAAAATATGTATGTTCATAAGAACTAGAATGGATCAGAGAGGAAAAACTTCACAGAATCACAGAATCCTAGGGGTTGGAAGGGACCTCGAAAGATCATCTAGTCCAACCCCGCCTGCNATGTATGTTCATAAGAACTAGAATGGATCAGAGAGGAAAAACTTGTGGATCTGCAAGCAGTATCACAAGTGTAATGGTTGATTGACCCTCTCCTGGGGCTTCCAGAGCCACCAAGACTAACTCATCTCTTTGCTCCAAGGTTCAACTGCTGGCCATCTACTTACACTAGACTCTGCCAGTTAGGATCTCAAAAAATTTAAGAGTTGTGACAGAAACAGCACCCATCCAGAATGGCACAGTATTTCCAACGGTGTGAAGAAAACAAGGAGCTTGGATGGTCCTGGAAAAGCTGGAATGAACGAATGTTTGACCTCAGCTCTTGTTTTGCAAAAGACCACCCTCCCGTAACCTCATCGCTATTTTCTGCTATGATTTGGAAAAGAGGAGATGGTGGATAAATGTTAAGCAGCCAAGTTGTATATGAAAGAAAGTTTACATATCCATCTGCCTATCAGTCACACCAACACTTTCTCGTCTGAATTTCTGACAGCAACAGAAAGAGAAGCAGCTTATGGGAGACTGGCCTTCCTGCTCATGCCTTGCCTAGAACAGATGAATCCTCTGAGGACCACTGAGTAAAATTCATCCATATATGTAGGATATCTATCCATCTAGTGAGTTACTGAAATCACAGGTAATCAATCAAAATGTAAAGGATAAAAATATTCATCTCTTTTCACAAGAAAAGCCTCATATACCAGAATTCTCAAATAACTCACATGGGTACAGAATCACATCCACATACTATATTCTAAAAATTCCAAAAGTCTCTACACCATAATTAGAAACTTTCCATTACAATAAGCTAGTAGGCCAAAGCTGCTTCTAACAAACCCAAATCATGACGTACTTACCTTAAAAGATGTTACGGATATATAAAATATCCTTCAATATTTTCCTATAAAAACTATTCACTGGATTATTTTTACATTGTTTAACTTCCTTTGTTTTGTTCTTAAAGTGCTTTTTGAATGCTCTAGTCTGATTATTCAGTGTACTTCCCCAAAGATTAAGAAAAACCTCAGCACACTGCATAAATACAAGGTAACTTCTTCCATGTTAGTGTACATAAGCTCCACCAATAATAGGCAAAACTTTCAAAACATACCAAAAACCCTACAGCATCTAGAAGACTAGTTATTGTGCCCAAACATACAGCAAAGTAAAAGCAATCGATGCAGATCGCTCAGATCGTACCAGAAACCTTCAAGAAGTATAATAAGAATTAAACTATTAATTCTGTTTTCTGATCAGACAACATGCTCGTCGTCTGTTTAGTCTATTAATTACTAATCAGTTACATTCACTGTTTCAATCACCAGAGCATGACTTGGGGAGAGGGATGCACACATAGGCACAATCAAATTTTACAAGCAGTCATTCGGTGACCTGAAATTGCAGTCCTTTTGCAATATTAGGAGTTGAGAACACAAATAAATTCTTACTTGTAGCTAGACCATTTACAGAAAACCTTACATACCAGGCAGTAAGACAGACCATAAAGAAAATATTAAGTTTCTAACAGAAGACAGCTACATGAGTTTGCTTTAAGAGCTGGTAGTGAAAACTGTCATACAAATTACCATTAGAGTGAAGAAGTAGGCAAAAAAAAGACAATTAGAAGAAATAGATGATAAAAAGGAAGCCAGTTAGTACAGCTTTCAAACACAGTTCTGTTATAATCTACATATTATGCATTTCACTTACAAAACTAAAACCTTAAGCTTAAACTACTCAAGCATGTAATATGAGTATGTATTATATCGTTGTGTCAGTTACACACACTTCGACATTCCATTTCTGTATTACATCAAGGCTGAAATGGAGTTTCTGTCCTGCTAGTCTTCAGTATTTTCAACAGCGAAACACTGCCACCTTTTGGCTTGATACATAGACCTCCCCAAGATAATTGTTAAACTTTTTTAAAATTGTGTTCAATACCCAGACTTCTTCCACCACCACCTCCCCACTCCAAAAAAAAAATATTAGTTTTAATTACTTAACTCACACTATTTTTCTCTCAATTACAATTGGATAGTCAAACAATTTTAGACATATATGCCATTAAGCCACATAATGTTTTATCCATTTTCTCTCATATCTCACAGCTCTCTTTTTCTTGACAGTTTTGATACACATACATACTATATCACATATCTTACACTGAAGTCCTTTCAAGTAAAAACTTGATAACACATTCTTTGAACATTGGAGTTTTGAAAACTGATTATAGGAATAGTAATAATGCACTATTAAAGATTTTAGGGGTTTTGTTCATGCTTACAGTATTCTAGATTAAACATTAAAAACTGATGGCTCAACATTTATATAAGCATGTGTTGAAAGATATGCAAAATTACTTACACCAATGACACAATGTCCCCACGTTGTACATCATAATTTCGAATGCTCCAGTGATTTAAGAGCACTACATCAGATGCTTGTCTTCCCCCAGGATTCAAAGAAGGCTGAGAAAAGTGGAAAAAACATCACAACAGCTTTAGATGTACATTTCCTCTAGGAATCTTCCACCTAACTCTCATTCCATCAACAGATGAAATCCATTAAAATCAGTAAAAATGCACCCACTAACTGTATTATGACCAAGAATCTGTGGTATTCTGGGAAACACATTTCTCTATTAAATGTTAAATGCCATGTTAAATGTCATTAATTTATGACAAACTGTAGTTCACATCTTTCAATGCACTACTATATGCAAATTAAATTACACAGGATACACTCTTACGACAAGTCCGATGAAAAAAAGTGATTACCTTTACTTATGTCATTTAATACTAAAACTAAAGAACCACCATGAACAGTAATCCCCAGGGGGGGGAAGTTTCTGCAGGCATCTTACTGCTTTTACAAGCATAATGCACTAAAAATTAAATATGTACTTGTAACAATACTAAGCTCTGCACCTTCTGCAAAGTTAAAAAAAAAGGAAACCTACACATACAGCATAAACTGACACCGCCAGTAAATGTGGGTCTTCCATAACAGGATACAAAGAAGCATGAGCTTGCTGAACCACACAGTGAAATGAGACTACATGCTAATCTCCACATTAAACCAACCAAGTAACCAACCTGTACAGAGCCATACATAGAACCAACCATACATAATTATTTTGCCTGACATAGTACAAACTAAAGGACTTGCTCAATGCTGGCTCTGACTTAACCCCTCTGAAACAGCAAAGGAAGGAAGTGGCCCATCACAGTACTGTCCTCATTGATTTTTGCAGGGGTTATTTCAATACAAGTACTCCTTTTACTAGACAGAAGGTATTTAAAAGGAATCCAGACTACAGTATTTTGAGAACTTATTTTTCAAGAAGCTTTTTCAGAGTTTTCACATACAATTACAGAATCTCCAAGTTGGCCAGCAGATGACCTCTAATTTAGACTCTAGAGCTAGGTGATATATGTAATAAAACAGAGTACTGAGACTAGGGAGCCCCTCATTTATTGATATGATAGATGCAATATTTGCTATCATTTTACTTTTTTTATGTGAAAGAGGTTTTCAGTGTTCACCTTACATTGTAACTTAGCCTTTCACATATACCACCAGAATTTCACTGCTGAGCTTCCCCTCACCAGAATCACTGCACCTTTCCAAACCAATCAGGGTATAGGACTGCAATTAACTGTTCTCAACACAAGTAATTACATACTATTAAATTTTACTGTATTTTTATTCAGTAAAACTATGCTCTCAAGCCAAGGTGGATATTTAGTATTTAACTTTAAAAATTATTTTAAGGTTCCAATTTCTCTTTACTAGTTTCCTCAATTGCCAAGCAGATCAGTTGATAAAGACCTGTTTCAAATGGGACTTGTGAAAAACTAGCTTTCCATCATTCAAAAAGTAGTAATGTACTGGGATCCTAAGTAGTTGTAATTCAGATGAACAGTAAACAATACAATAGGTCGAAAGAATAAATATATCAGAGTGGGGGGAGGGAAATGACACAATATGTTCAGCTAAACAGCAAATGAGGCTAATTACATTTTGAGCTGTGAGCTGTGGCAAATTTCACAACAAGTAAGTCTTAAAATCAAGGCAGATTACCTTAACATCTACAGAGACATGGTTCAAGTCTAAGCTACAAACATATTAACACATTGCTATTTTATCTACTACAGTCTATGCATTGTCAAGAGCCAGATAAATCAAGCTAATTTGCAGATATTTCATTATTCTTCTATTTTTTTTTTTTAATATCAGGATTTTCCAGAATTATTTTCTACCTTTAGAGCATCTTCCACCAAAGGATAGTATCTTTACATACAAATTCACAAACTATTTACAATCATACTCATTTTACCAAATCAAAATGCAAAGAAAACTAGAAAGAAACAGCTTTCATTTTACATCAATAATTACACTTTTCTATTTAAAAAAACCAAACAAACAACAACAAACCTACTCTAAAACCTTCATTAAGTCTCTCTTTATTGTAAATAACATAAATCTTGATTCCACAACAAGAAGTATAAAATGAGTTTAATGCAGCGTGGTCAGAGACAACTTATTCCCCATTACATTTTTACTAGTAGTAAGGTCTCAGTTCTAGCAAAACAAAAATACTGCTTCTGAAAAAGTAGTCAGCAAATAGGCTCACAAGGGCTCTTTGTAAAATAATACAGGAGCTTCTTCCTTCATCTATCTTGAACCATTATAACTTGTTTGCCCGAGTTCTTGGCATAATAGGTTCCTACAAATGAGACACACAGGTCTTAATTTAGAACTGTGGTGCAGAAGTCATAAAACGTTCACTCTTTCCAATTACTAACTAATCTAATGCTAAAAGCATGCAAATTGAGATCCCCAGCCATATGATGAAGCCTCACAGGACATGAGGTTCTGTAAGTAGGAGGGTAAAAGCATGCCCTTTTACTATAAATAATTATTAACTTGATAGTTGTTATGCTGCTAGTGAATACCAGAAGGTCACAACTTATTTGCTTATAGCTTGGGGAACAGAAAGAATATTCACATGAGCTCACAGGCTTAGGTACAGTAATCCTAATAATAAAGTTAGAAGAAACTGCCACAGAATAATTACAACCACTATTATGCATAATGGAATAGAACATTCAATAATGTTTGCTGCTGAAACAAGTATGCTTTGTCAGACATCGCTGCTCAGGCTACTTGCTATAATCCTGTAGTACTGAACTATGTAACAGGACTTGCATATGAAGTTGCACATATGCTATTATCTTCATTTTGCTTGAAAACAGCCCATTTGATTATGAATTTACAAATGTATATATCTGTGGGAGGTTCCCTATTTCACATTATTATGTACAAAGATTTCATAATACCAGACAAGCAGTGAAATTCAACAGAGGAAAAAAAAACAAACACAGAAATGGTTATCAAGACATCCACATGACAACAAACATTTTAAAATATACACAGCATTACAACAGAAGTCACAAACAAACGACAAGAGCCAGTGAAAAATCATATTACCAGTTATATGTATCACTTACATTCAGTGTTGTAAGCAGACTAAAACTCCTTTGAAACCCGCTACAAACAAAATATTAGATGAGCACATCAATCTGTGAAATCCTAAGCAACAAATCTACCTCACGTGAGGATTTAAAAAAATAATTTTGAAAAAAAAAAAACAAAACTAATGAGTCAATTAAAAATATGTTAAATTTTTAAAATGCAGTAATTCACTGTTATTCCCTGTAGGTTAGAATTAATACTCATATACACTGAAGTTAGTAGAATTGAAAAAATTATGACAGGTGGCTGAAAACACTATAGAAAGACAAAATCAGCTTAAGACAATGAAATGCATGAAGTCTCTCTTAACTGACTGGTAATAAATCAGAACATTTTTATTTTCATTAGAACCTTTATTCACTGTGCTTGCCAGGGCATAAAAAAAAGTATTGCTATTGTCAGTAACTATGAAGCAGCATTAAGGCTGGTCGAAAACAAAACAAAACAAAAAAACAGCACACCAGAAAGTAAGGTGGGAGAGCAAGCAGCAGCAGAGAACGAGAGCAGGAGAGCAAGAGTGACACAGAAGTTTATTCCTTGCTTGTCAGAACTTTTAATTTCAGGCTCAGCAGGAGCCATGATGATGAGCAGACAAGGCCAGCTAGACATTTCAGAGGTCTATGACAAACCAATTCTTGGGAATCAAACCACAATAGCTTCAAATTGGGACAATAAGATATCATTGGAAGCATGCAATTGATGGCTACAAGCTGACTGAATTTCACTCTCCCTCATACCCATAGCTTTTAGATGCATTCCACCTAGATCAGTCATCAGACACCACAGTAAATAGATGGAACTGCAATGCAATGACCACTACTCCTTCAAGTCACACTACAATATTCCTTATAATTATGTCCCTGTCAGACTTAGATAGGTATCTAATAAATCTTGTCAAGGAAATTAGTACCTTACTAAAAAAAGCACGATGAAGGGTTTTTTTTTGTAGTCTGAAAAGCATCCATATGCATGGAAATTTAAACTAAACCTCTATTTCAGTACTACAGTCCAAAAATAAAAGCAGAGACAGAATTTTACAGACATGGAGATGTCGGTAAAATTAGGAATGCCAGCTTTCAAGCTCCCCATACCTCAATCTACAGAAGCAATGTTTAGTCAACAGACACTTCAAGAGAAAAATCTTTGACTTTAAATGCCTAGTGAATAGATACTGCTTTCCCAGCCACTGCGAAGACTGCACATCCTTCTTTGTCAGGTTGAATACACCTAAGGAAATAACTATAGTGTTTTTCAGTTGTTCCATGGATAAACCACAGTTAACTATATGCCCTTCAGGTGAGTACAGAAGCAACACGCCAAAACAATACCAGAGCACTCTCTAATACTTGAGACTTTGACTTCAAAGGAAGCATAAAACTGAGGTCTGGACCAGAGGGGATAGAAAATTTCTATCCAGCTACTGAAGTAAAATTATCCAAACAAGATTGGATGTCAGGCTGAAAAGACCAAACACTGAAAGGTGACGTGGTATGCTAGAAAGACCAACCCCTTAAAAATTAAATGCTCAAGTCATGTTCATTAGTAGAATAATAAATAAAGAAAATTTACCAAAACCAACCAACCTCAAAAGCACCACAAAAACTGTAAATTACAAGATGCATCTGCATCTTGAATGCTGCATGTAGCTCTGGATCCCAACTAGAATCATAGAATGGTTCAGGTTGGAAGGGAC
>VWZY01009796.1:651420-693110 GCA_013399075.1 Chloroceryle aenea
GCCGAACGGCCGCCCGGCACCGGCCCTGGCGCGGCTGCTGGGCCGCGAGGATTGCTCCGCCGCAGGGCGTTGCAGCGAGCGGGTATGTGTGGCGTTCTGGGTGCGGTACTCTGCAGGCTTGGCTTTACAGCAGACTAAGCCCTTCAGAACAACATAACGTGCTTGGTCTGATCCGAATTCGTCAGTGTCTGTATTAACCGTTTGTATAACAGTATCGGAAAACGTGAGGTCGTTGGATTCCAGTGTTCTCCCAAAAGCGGGGATGTTTGCCCGGTTGCAATGAGCCAATCTCACACACTGAGGTGAGATACTGTTTTGTTACAAAGTTGCCCAAGTTTGGTTGAGAGATGGTTTTCCACAAAGCCAGCACCCAACCTAGGCACCTTTAAAACTTCTTTTATACACATTTACCAACTGCTCAGTTTCCAGGAACTTCTGCTGACGCCAATTGGTCAATAATTTACTTATCTTTATATATATGGTTACCTATTCATACTATGCGTGCTCCAAAGGAAAGGGTCTTCACTGGGGCTGCGGTGTTCAGCCCTATGGGTGCGATCTTCAGGATTATAATGAGTCTAGCTCATCTAATTGTTCTTTAGCTGACAGTACAAAGCTACACAAAACAATATAATCTGTTAGTACATACGGCTTAAATTTTTTCAGGATCTTTCTTCTTCAAGGACAGGCAATTCTTCATCAAAAGTTCCACAACCAATCATTCAGACAACTTCAAGGATGGTCATCTTGCCCCAGTCATCATGTACATATTTTTCGCTTCCTTTATACATTCTAATAGTTACCAAAAGACCTAGCAAAAGTTGTAAGCAATATTTCACAAATCTTTAACACAACGTTTCAGTATAAGCTAGTTCTGTAAATTACAGATACTGTAATTCACACAGAAAAAGGCAGGATTTTTGTTTAGGTCACGAGTTTCCTTGGGTGTACCAGAAATTGTCAACCACATCAGAACTGGCTGCACTGTGCTTCCACTCCTGTGATCATGAATGCAGGTTGATTTTTTTCCTGTCTAGCACAAATGGATACACCAGGTTTTATGATTTCACAGTCAGAGTGTTTATTGTTGTCAACTGTCATAACAAGTGCAGGTGCCAGTATAGTCTGAAGCAGGTTTTTTTTCCAGATAGTTCATGTACCTTCGAGAGCTGATGCCCAAGTTCATAGCAGAGAAATCCATTAAGTGTTAATATGCACCTAGAAACTACCTGTCTCACAGAGTACCAAACCAGACACTGGGAGGTACTTTTGCTAGTCAGGATCAAATGTAAGGTAACAACTATGCAGTCAGTTATCTGTAATATATTATCAAAGTGTTATTTTAAAGTTCAAATATAAAACTGTTTGCAATTATCTTGACCTGGAAGCACAGCTATGAAATCATGAATGCATAGTTGCCTGTAGTCTGACCACATCTTTTTACAGAGATAAAATATTCTTTCAACAGGTTTTGAGACAGGAATCAACTATCCTGGAAGACAGTACCATAGAGTACTTAATAATTAACTCAATTGGAAGACACACTCCAAGACCACTTTTTAGTGCAGAGCTAGGGCTCTTGAGTTATGTATACATAATCTATAAATACACCCTATGCTAAACACAACATGCCCGGCCTCTTGTCAAATCTGAACCTTTCAGCAATGTTCACAGATTTAATGCTTAAAACATTTTCACATAAAATAGAATTAGCTTTAGTGTGATTTTGTTTGCTGAATAACAATGGCATGCCAACATTGGTTAACCTAGTATAAAACAGTGGTTGTTTCCCTATTTAATTTTTTGTTTTTCCTTCACATGTTTTTAAAGAATAATTACTTTTACGGTCAATTCTTAGTAACTTTGTTCTCAATTACTTTTTATTTAATGCATTATTTCTTAAACACATTTTAGTTCTGTGCTCTCTGTTAAGATTTTACACTGTAAGATTTCAGTGCATTGTGCAGGAATAAACATAATATTCAGCCACTGGTATCCAACATCTTCATTTTCATCATCTATAGTGTAAAAATTTTAACTGGGAAATCTTCACAAAATCTTGAAGAAAAACATAGAATCATGGAATCATTATGGTTGAAAAGGACCTCTAGGATCATCGAGTCCAACCTTCATGCTAACATATCTCTGTCCATTAGACCATAACCTCAAGTGCTAAGTCCACTCGTTTTTTAAACACCTCCAGGGATGATGACTCTACTACCTACTTGGGCAGCCTGTTCCAGTGCCTAACCACTCTGTCAGTTAAGATTTTTTTCGTAATATCCAATCTAAACCTCCCTGACACAGCTTGAGGCCATTTCCTCTCATTTTATCATTAGTACTTTGGGAGAAGAGAGCAACCTCACTACAACCTCCTTTAAGGTCTCCTCTCAGTCTCCTCTAGACTAAACAACCCCAGTTCCCTCAGCCTCTCCTCATAAGGCATGCTTTCCAGACCCCTCACCAGCTTTGTTGACGTTCTCTGGACCTACTCCAGCACCTCAATGTCCTTNGTTGTGACCAAAGTGCATGACCAGGCACTTGGCCTTGTTAAACCTCATCCCATTGACCTCAGCCCATGGCTCCAACCTGTCCAAATCCCTCTGCAGAGCCTTCCTAACCTCAAGCAGATTGACACTCCCACTTAATTTCTTGTCATCTGCAAATTTACTGAGGGGGCATCTGATCGCCTCATCCAGGTCATTGATAAAGATACTAAACAAGACTGGTCCTAAACCTGAGCCCTGAAGGACACCACTTGTGACTGGTCGCCAACTGGATTTAACTCCGTTTACCACCACTCTCTGGGTCTGGCCATCCAGCCAGTTTCTAACCCAGCAAAGAGTCCGCCTATCCAAGGCATGAGCTGCCAGCTTCTCCAGCAGAATGCTGTGGAAAACGGTGTCAAATGCCTTACTGAAGTGCAGGCAGACAACATCCACCGCTCTTCCCTCATCTGCTGGATGATGATATTATACTTTTAATTGTAACATTAACAAAGCATCTTATGGGAACGTGCCTCAATGTTTCTGTGCATTCAAAGTTGATGCTATGAAATATTTCCCACTGAAACTGTTCTCTGATTAAAGACTTTTGCTGTAAACCTCTTAAGAACAACTGATAGCTTATCAGCAAGGTTTTTTTAATTTTGAAATTTTTTATGTAGTAAACAACTAGCAGGAAATACCCATTCTTAGTCTTTATTTATTTGTAGATAAAGTGATATTTATCAAAGCTGATACCAAAGTTGCCAGCTACAAATTATACATTACCAATGTTCACACCGTTTTTTCTTCCTTTTTTTTTTTTTTTTTTAGTTAGTATTCCTACTGCAGATGCATTGCTACCTAGAAGCACAGAATAGTTTATTTTGCTTTCACCTCTAAAAGCTAGCTACTGAAAATGTTTTGCTGCTTCCATTCTTTGATGCATCAGTGGCTAAAAAAAAAAAAAGGTTTGCCCTTTTCACCCACTTCAATCGCTTTTCAGTGTGGAGTACCATTAAAGTGTTCTTGGCAATTCATAAAACTTTTGTACCACAGTCCATTTAAAAGACTCTCAGCAGACTGCAAAAAGCTGTATGCTAAAACCATATTTGATTTATTTTTTTCTAACTTAATTTCATTTTGCATTTTCAGAGCATGGAAAATCTATAACAGGTATTTCAACCTGCTTTGAGTTAAGTACTGTGCATTTGAAAATACAACTATCTGTAGGGTATTTAAGGTCGATTTATCTTCCTCCATATCATAAAGGAATGAATGCTTGAGTTGTATTGACTGTACTGTTCTGAAAAGGTGTGTTTTGGAGGGCAATATTGGGCTGGATCCAGGAAGCCTTAGAGCACGGAAAAGGTGTCATGAAAAAAGGGAATGAACACTCTGGCACAAAATTAAGAAGCCTGATTGCTTCCATGGGTATTGCAGATGAACGCTTCACATCATCCAGATGTGGCACCGAGGCCCAACGGCAGCAATGAATGGTGTGTCACAAAAAAAGAGACAATAAAACTTAAACCTGCTATTGTACTGGGAAAAAAAAGTATTATTACACATCTCCATTTTGTTATGTGACTAGGCATTTAACTCCTGCTAGCTTCTGGGCTTCCACAATGGCTTCTGATAAAGGACTCTGATAAAGTGACTGCACACTCATTTTTGTGGCTCTTTTTGAATACTCAGTGGAAGTTATCTACTCACATATATAGAATATAATGTATCTGTCTAGGTATGAACTATTTGTCTCTATTTCCTGTATGTCGAGAATGTGACTTAGGGCTCTTTGCAGGACAGGATTATTCTCATTCACAGGTGGTTATTGCAAAGAAATCAGATAAATCACATTTCAGAAGATCCTGTTTCTCCTCAGTTGATAGTGAGTGCATCTTGATGACTTACTTGAGTCTAGACAGGTTGTGGAAGGAGAAGCATCCCACCTTGCCTGAGCCAGAGTTCCCCGGGACTCGGCTGAAGGCTGGTACTAAATACTGAAGGGAGTTGTCACAAAGGCATCATACTACTCTGGCCATAAAATGTGATCTGTTATCACTTTGAATACACTCAGGAGCAGGTAGAAGCCTTTTTTCATCAGGACTTGAACCGTCTGATGATCAGTTGCAGTGCTAGAAGCTGTAGCCACAGTCAGTCCTGAAAACACTTCTACTCCCACCAAAATATTTCTTTTCATTCCCAGAATCCCAGAATCCCAGAATCCTAGGGGTTGGAAGGGACCTCGAAAGATCATCTAGTCCAACCCCCCCTGCCAGAGCAGGGCCACCTAGAGTACATCACATAGGAACATGTCCAGGCGGGTTTTGAATGTCTCCAGTGAAGGAGACTCCACGACCCCCCTGGGCAGCCTGTTCCAGGGCTCTTTCATTGGATAGTTTCAATGCACCAACATAATAAATTTCAATCAGTGTCGAATTTAAGTGGCACCATTCTCCACTGGCAGCAGGAGAGCAGGTGATTTCCCCTCCTGTGCAGTACCTTACCCCTCTTCTGTCTGCTTTCTATTGCCATCCGGATCCCATAGTACGGGACGCATCCACGAACCACAGCCCTTCGATGTTACTGTTGAAGTTAGACTTGGGGTGGCAAGCTGTTAACACAGCAATTGTTAAATGCCGCTGCCCATCAGGTTTACCAACTGTCCATACTGGAGAACTGTAAGGGGAGCGAGTGCGGCTAATTATCCGCCTCTCCTCCAGAGCGCTAATCACTCTGCAACGCCCCCGTTTAGCTGCGGCTTACGGAGGGGGTTGAGCAACTCTGCGTGCTTTAGACTGCGGCGGGGCTGGAGAACTGCAGGGTCCTAATGTGACCTTCTTCCACCCGGCGGCTCCCTGAACTCCACACACAGCCACTGGGCAGGTACCACTGCCTGTCTGCTAATGCATCCAGTCCCAAGATGCTCCCTTTGTAAGGGCTTAGAGCCACCTCCACGGCTGTCATTCGCTTTTCCGCCAGATAGATAAAACCGAGTTTGAGCCGAGAAACATTTTTCTGTACCCGTTACTCCTATCATGTTTATGAATTTCCTCGGTGGCTTGATTCCTAGCTCCTCAGATATCTGCTTATTTAGAATACTAATTTACACTTCTGTATCAATTAAGAACTCTAAACTTATTCGCTCCGGACCCACGGCAATGTGTTAAGTTCCCTGTTAACGAAACATTGGCAAGAATTCACTATGCCGACTGGACGGCCTGAATCCCACATTGCAGCTTCTGGCTTTTTTGACCCCTTAGGTTCCTCTCGCAAGGGTGCGAAAGGGTTAACTGCGCTGTCCTGCGAGGAGCGGTTGCTGCCCGAGCTTCTCCCGGGCCCCTCGTTTTCCCACCAGCAATGTCAGCAGTGCCCGCACATGGCCGGTGGGCTTTCGGGGCAGCACTGCGCTGTCCCTTTTCGCCGCAGGCCATTCCTCGATGGATCCTAAATCAGACCTGGTTTGCTTCGGGAGAGTTCAGACTCCCGCGGGCGGGGTAAGGTTTGCAACTGACTTGTGGCACCCTCCTATTGGCACCACCGGTGCCGCCGCCCGGATCGGCCCAAGCCACCTCGCGCCCATACGTCACTATATTGGAAAATAGCTCTGCCCAGCTCATCACGTGCGGGGGCGGATTCCGAGGGCTTTGCTGGTTACATTCTACGGTCTCCAGAATCCTTTCTCTCAGCGATCTCCCCTTTCCTTAGGGTGCACACCCCCAGCCCAATAAGCCATTCGGGGTGTGATCGACTGGTCGCCTGGGGGCCCGTTACTCAAAAACACTCCGGCATCTNCCCTTTGTAAGGGCTTAGAGCCTCCTCCACGGCTGTCATCCGCTTTTCCGCCAGATAGATAAAACCGAGTTTGAGCCGAGAAACATTTTTCTGTACCCGTTACTCCTATCATGTTTATGAATTTCCTCGGTGGCTTGATTCCTAGCTCCTCAGATATCTGCTTATTTAGAATACTAATTTACACTTCTGTATCAATTAAGAACTCTAAACTTATTCGCTCCGGACCCACGGCAATGTGTTAAGTTCCCTGTTAACGAAACATTGGCAAGAATTCACTATGCCGACTGGACGGNTCCCCTTTCCTTAGGGTGCACACCCCCAGCCCAATAAGCCATTCGGGGTGTGATCGACTGGTCGCCTGGGGGCCCGTTACTCAAAAACACTCCGGCATCTCAAAATCCGTCTGCTGCCGTTTAGCAGCGTCTCCACAAATACTCCGTTTCGGTTTCATTCGGCTTGCGAGAAAACCTGTCCTGGAGCTCACCGAGCTCGGATCCCGACCACGGGGGGGTACGGGCAGTGCTGCGGGAGCTCCCGCCATGCAACAGGGCGCACCTCCTTTTCCTCCATTCCTCATTTCCATGGGAGCTACCTTCTCCCCACCTCTCCATCCGAATCCTCGGTGTCGAATCCTCGGGGTCTGCATCCGTGATTAACTTGTGGATTTAGACAGTCCTGGAGAAATCTTTTGTCTGTGCCATTATCAGCTCAATCAACAACCACATTCGCTCCTTTTCTCTTTGCTATTCTCTCTCCAAGTACTGCTCTTCAGTTTCCAACAGCCTGAAGGCTCCTGCGCTTGAACCAAACAGACGCCTAGGATGGCACACATGGCCCCTTTATGTGCACCACTCCAAAACCTCTCCCCGCTTCACCAGGACCCTTAGGGGGCAAAGGCGCCCAGTTGCGCCTCCGTTCCTCCATCAGCTCCCTGCTGACTACGCCAATGAACGTCCAGGAGGAACCCACATACCAAACAGCAGCGGCTATCCAAAATGGGGTTTCACAGAATCACAGAATCACAGAATCCTAGGGGTTGGAAGGGACCTCGAAAGATCATCTAGTCCAACCCCCCCTGCTAGAGCAGGGCCACCTAGAGTACAACCAAAGTTGCTCAGCACTCTTTCTGACCAAATACAAGTTCGGATGTCCATTGGGAACTAGCTACTACACAACTTCTTCCTAAACCTTAAGGAAAGACAATCCGAAATGGTCACACAGTCACTTTTCAAGGGGAAACCTCCCACACTAGAGTGCCCAACACACCACTCACCCAAAGCAGGGGGGAGCAGTGTGAGGCTCACTCTATTCACAGAGATTCACTCAATCCATGGAAGTATCCTTGGATAGAATGTCCATGGGGAAGGTCCAAGTGCCAGACGTGCTTCTCTGCACAGAACCAACCCTTCTGGCTCTTAGGCAGGACCACATTTACACTCTAGTTGAGGGTGCACTGTGGTCATTCCAATAGGTTGAGGGGACAAGCCCGAACGAAACATGGACAAACGCAGACTCTGAGGCGCCAGTTACACACCAGGAAGTGCGGCTTAATGGTCAAGGCATTAAATGGTCTGGCCAAAGCACCAAACTGCTCCAGCACACCCTGCTTGCTTTGTGTTTTGTATGTTGAGGGCGGCCGAACCGGCCACAGAAGTACGGGCCAAAACTCCATGACCGATGTTAGTATCTGTACACTTACTTACCCGTGGTTCAGTGCTCTTCACTTACACAGAAAAAGAAAAAACTTGGTTGGGATGATTATGATGCTGCATGGAAGTTACCCTAGAAAGATCTTTGGACAAACATTTCTGTTCCTTGGTGTGGATACTCTTTTGACCATCACATATGTTTATATTATGCCTCCTACACAGTGAAACAACTTGGTCAAAATAAAGTAGATTTCGCTTCCAGCTGGCCAGGCAGGTAGCAGAGCATAAATCTCTGTAGTGACCTCTCCCCAGGGGAAGAAAAAGAATTGAAACACAAGAAAATTATGCCTGAAATCCTATCATTGGTTAGTGAAACTAGCATAATCTTTGAAGGGCAGAAACTATTTAAATAACTTACAACACTCAATTCTGTGGGATTTCCTCATGGAACAGTTAATACCCTCACATTCTTGCTTCCTTTTTTCATATGGCAAACATCATTTGCAAAGTCAAGAGTCTGTTATCCGTGTAAGCAAAATTAAGATTTTGATGAAATGACAGGCTGATGAAAGAATTATTAGTTGTGATCTAATAATTACAGAAAAATAAGTCAGTAGTAATCCTAATAATAATACAGTTATTTTTTTTATAAGAACTTCCTAACCTCCACCTCTGCCTCTGGTGTTAAGCTCACCCTTCCATTGCCTCCACAGGTGCTAACGTGGTTTGGTTCAGTACAGTGGGAGTTGTTTGTTCTGTTTGTCACCCCTAGAACTGTCTTTCCTCAACTCCCAGGTCTGTATATTTTTAACTGACCTCCAGTGAGTTGTTTACAGCCCTGAAGTTTCCAGTGTCAACTTGCACCTCCCCCACACTCCTGTTATTCCATGACTGTAATTCTCTGAATTGCATTATTATGGTAAGGGAATAAACATTTCATCCTAACAAGTAACCGCTTATTACCAGATATTGCCACATAATAAGGTTGTATCACACAACTATATAAAATTATGCGAAAGTAAAATACAGAATTATAGATTCATAGAATATCTCAAGTTGAAAGGAACCCTTCAAAATCATCAAGTTCCACTTCTTGCTCCTCACAGGACTACCTAAAATGAAACCGTATGACTAAGAGGGCTATTCAGACCCTCCTTGAACAGACAGGCTTCCTGAATGTGAACACTTCCCTGGGGAGCCTCTTGCAGTGACAGATCACTCCCTCAGTGAAGAACCTTTTCCTAATGGCCAGTCTGAATTTATCCTGAAACAGCTTCATTCCATTTCCTCGTATCCTGTTGCTGGATACAGAGAGATGAGATCAACATATTAGAAAATTATCTTCTGATTATTAACAAATAGTTGTTATAGGTAAGCAAGGGAAAACAGGATTGCAGACATGCTAAAGCAATCTCAGCAAAGCCTGAGAAGTCTTAAGGATTTTCAAAGTCAGTGTGAAGCTCAAGTTCTGCTGCTATCCATAGCAATAGTGTATTTACTGAATTATTGGGATACATGGGTCCTAAATATTCAGAAATGTGAAGGTAAGTTAGCCTAATATTTACTATCACTTGATAGACTTCAATATATTAAATCAACAGTAACTAACTTCGCATTCAGTTCTTTTATGTAATGTGTAAATCCTTATCTTCCTCCTAAGTGAGGAGTAAAGGTTACAAAGGTTAGTAGCAATAAAAAATATGTAGGGCAAACATTGTAGATTAGGGAGTATTAAATGCTGAGCATAAAGCAGCCAACAGTTAGTTTGCTATTACTTACAGTACATTCTTTCAGCACTGTCAAATTTAAAGGGTTAAATTTACCTGAGTGGAGTGAGTATTTCTGTGCTGTCCTTTCTCATTATAGAAGCTTACTTCTGAATCATTTATCCTGCAGATGCATATTTAAGGTGTATAATTAACTGTTTTCAAGTTGTTAGGCAGTTGATGAAGTGTGAACAGGGCACTGATTTGCTTTCTTTATTTACATGTTTCCCATAATACTCTGATGAGAGCAGGTTGTCCAGGCTTTTTTAGCTTTTGTATTATTCCTTGCTTGTTTCATCAGATTAAGAAGTGAATTTTGAAGCCATTTGCAATTTCTCATTTTCCATTAAAAATTAGTGTCTAGGGAAGCCTTAATCAAAACCACAGTAAGTGCTAAAGCATGAACACAAACAGCACTCCTGTCAGGAACGCAAATAACCAGCTGCCTGCTTTTACCTGAAGTGTAGCAGTACCTCTGACCACCCTCAGCTTGTCGTTTAACAGTATGATGGTTTTGAAAACCAAGACACTTTAGAACTTTTTATTGTTCCTCCTCCACCTATTCACTTTTAACCAGAGAGAATAATAATTGTGTGAGGCAACCCACCCTTCAATCAAGTGTGAGGGAGACATTTTAAGACAGCTTCATTACTGTGATCTCACAGAGGTGACCACTAATTGTCTACCCTTGTCAAAGATGTAGTAGCCTTTGAGCGTTTGTACCCACTTTTATTTTAGCATTGTTTCTATCAAGTCTCAAAGTAGCTTGAAGCTTGAAAAGTCCACCTTCTTACGCATGTAAATTCCTTGTCCTTACTGGTATTAGTTCTGCTAGTGAGAATTGTTCTCCGTGGGTTAGTAGAGGAACATTGTTTGCAACATTGTTTGCTTCCAAATTGCCTCCAGGTCATCCCCACACTTTTTGTCTGATGTGAAATGGGTTCTGGTAATACTTCTCAGTGTAATCACTGATCCCACAGTACAGCTGACCCAACAGGAAATCAGACTGACATGAGTCCCCCTTAACCTGTAGTGCTGGTGACTCCCATCAGAAAGTGTTACCATTTACTTTGCACTTAAATTTGTATTATTTTTACTGTCATCATTTCATCAAATGTTAACTTCCAATTTGCAATGAAAGAAATCCCCCTAATCAACCAATAAAGCCTTCCTGTCACATTTTTTTACCTGAGAAGAATGTCAGTGTCCAGTCACACTGGCTATATCAACCTTGCCGCTACAGCTAGAGGAGAGGGAATGAGAGAGAGGCTTGATGGGCACCTGGCATTCAAGTAAGACCACAAACTGGGTAGTTTATGCCAGAAAATATCACTGTGGTCAAGATGACACAGCTAGCTTAGTGGTGTAGGCAAAGCACACATTCTTTCCCTGCATTATACCGAGGGGCCAGGAATGGCTGTTGTATTCCACACTCTTGAGTCTTGCTGATCAGAGTGGGTGATTCATGCCAGCTGAAAGGTCACACTAAGTCTGTGAGTGTCAGACACTATTTCAGAGTACCTCTTTACTTTGTTTCAGCCTTGAAACTTTTACCTTGTGGAGAAAGCAAATACCTTCTTTACCCCACACAGTAGCAATGGGTCCACAGTGAGGATTGTGCTGCAGCAACGTCATCTTCTCAAGGGGAGAGATGAGTATGACACAACGTGTATGTGCATGTACACAGAGTTGCCTTCTCTTCCCTTCCTCCTAGGTCAGTGACTGCTGCTTTATCTCTCCTGGAACCAATTCCTTTTCTTCCTCTCTCCCACATGCCTTCAGTTATTCAGACAAATTTCTCCATTCTTTCCTCTTAGAGCAGACACCTCCCCCTGTTGCCGTAACGACAGGAGCAGCATAGCTGCATCAGGTAGGCAGGACTGGAGTTTTTCCTTTCTCCTCCCTGAAAACAAACCTAAAATGCTGATGGCAAAATATAGTCTTTTACCACCCAGTCCTATCCTGCTAGAAGGCCCATACACAGAGAGGTGAGCTGCTTTGTAGGTCCACATTAACATGAACACTGCCATGTCTGCTCATTCTTTTTTCTAGTACTCAAGCCTTAGCAATGGTCATGAAAAAAGGACAGAACAGAGAGCTGATACTATGCCTAGTAGCTAGTATAAAGGAAGGGGGTACCACTGTCCATGTACTAAACCTCTGAATTTGCTCAATGGCCACTAATGATGTATTTCCCAGCTTTCCTTCCCATGCATCTCTCCTGACTTCAAAGCTAGATTTTACTACGTGCCGTAAAGTTTTACATCTTTTCTATGCAAACAACTTCATCTTATGAGAGGTTATCATCTTGCTACAAGTTCAATAGCAACAATAGCAATATGTCTTCATATCTAGGGATGTGACACAAGCAGGCAGTACTTGAACCTCTCAGGGTTTGCTGATAGGAAATAACAGGACCAAGAACCTCCCAATAACCTTTATTTTTTTTTTTTCCTAGAGAAAAATATATATATTGCAATATATCACAAGCTAAAGTCTTCAGAGCTAGCAGCTAGAAAATATTTACAGATTGGCATCTCCTGTTCACTGGCACAAACACAGGTTAAGAATGAGTGCATTCCTGATACACAGACTCTTTTGCTTAGCATAAACATTTGCAGTCCCCCGGAGTCTATTCAGACCACATATCCAAAACTCCTTCATAGAGTATGGACAGCTGAAAAATATTTGGAGGAAAACAAAGGCCATAATTTGGGGTAGTTTTATAACAACAATGTATGACCCTAAAAATATGCATGGTGATGAATTGATGGGTCTAAACAGACCACCAGCAAACATTAACATGACAAATTCATATGGGGTCCCTTCATTATCAACGTCTTCTCAGAAAAAGTCATTTGCAAAGCAGGAGTACCTCTGCCATCATCACAAGAGTATAGCACAGGCATCCTTAATTTCTTTTCTTTTAATGTGGAACAAGTTGTCACTTTATCTGTGAACATCCTGGACCATCTAAGCAGCTATTTCCTCATAAAGATGCCAGATTTAGAAGAACTTAGTGAGTAAGCTGCTTGACAGGATCGTGTGGAGCCTTAGGTTACCTGTCTTATATCTTAGCTGTTATAGTGGACTGGGCAAAGGACCACATGTAGTTAAACAGGAAGCATCATGCACATTGCTTATGCCACAGTTAATGAAGATTGATGCCATGTATGATAATCCAGGGATAACGGAAAACATGACACTCCAAGACAAGTTGCAGAGACGTGTGTAAACTGTATTAGCAGATTTAGGCAGGTCTAGGGGACCCTGGAGATTGATCCAGCCAACTGCTTAGTAAGGAGGTGCCCTACAGAGCTGAGTGCTTCCAGATTTCCATCCTTTGCTTTGCAGCTGCCATAGAAGGTGCTTCAAGAGCTAATGAGTGTCAGTAGGGCAGGAAATTGGACTCAGAAGTGCACTAGAGGTGGTGGAGAGGCAGCCACTATCAAAAAGTAACAGCTGTATTGTTTACATTGTTTGGATACAAATAGTTACAAGTTTTTTAGGTAATCATACCAAGCAAGACAAAGCCAAATCTTCCCTCAGTGCTAGTCTTCTCTCTCTGCAGCATTGGGTTCTTTTTTAAGATAAATATGTAGCTGCTACTAGCCTTCAGGATAGTCCTCGAGAAAACACAAAACCAGTCCATATCAATCAAAAAAATCCCCAAACCCTCACAAAAACCCCAAGTGAATGGACATTGTTTGACTCATCAGCAGGACCTTGAAGCCTGTTTGCAATATTTGCTATCACCCTGTCAAATTTTCCATTCTGGTCTATGAAAAGTGACATTTTTCCCTCTGGAAAAGGCTACCCTTAATTACAATGCATTAAGTAAAATCAGCATGAGTGGTTTTCAGTGAAAGAGTGGGAGCTGAAATGGAAGTAGGGGAGCAGGCTGAGAGCTACCGAGACAGAAAGACTGAACAGTGGAGGTGTGAGGAAATTAAACCAAGGCGTGCATGGTGAAGTGTATTGAAATGGCAAATAGGAACCTGGAGGAACTGGTAGGGGACAAGCAGGGGTCAAGCAAGCAGAAATACAATAGAGAGTGTGGGTGACTGAAAGATAAATGGCAAAAACAAAGAGCCATTTATAATAGGCAGGAACAATTAAGCTGTGTAATTACAAAATCCTGCTGCGACTGAACGCCTATGCAATTACTGGATGGACACATATCCCAAGTGCAGCACTTTGAAGAGGATGGCAACAGTTTTTCTCCCTCTCTTTTGTTTTCTATTCACACCCCCCACCTCAGTCAGCAGTGGCATATGTGTTATCATTGTTTTTATGCATGAGTGTCAGCATTGCTGTCCATGGACGGTCACAACAGTGCAGTGTTGGTTAATCAAAACATTCCTGGGAGAAAACGCAAGGCTGGAGGGACAGTTACAATTAGTTCCTAGGCAGCAGCATGGCACTGGCAGTAGCAGCATCAAATCAGTCTTAAAAGGTTTTCTTGACTTGCTGTGTGGAACTTAATTTTTTTTTTTTTTTTTCTTCCATTTATTGGTAATTTAGAAAACATAATACAGTCTTTACTAATGTATTTGGAACTGTTCTCCTATAACAAAATGTTATAGAACAGTGGGTGTCACTGTTAAGAGCAATTGGCATCTCTGTCTGCCTCTGGTTAGTATATATTTTGTGGGCCTTTATATGGGTTGTCAGGTCACCATGTTCTGAGTACATCTTGTTTTCTGAATCAATTTTTACTTCTAATTGTATAGCCCAGACTCAGAATACATCTGAAATTGCATCAGCACCGTCTGAATCCAAAATCTTCAAAGAACAGCTAGCTGCACTCTTTTAGAGTTACATTTCTAAACCTCCCATTGGAAAAATCCCTTCCAAACATGAAACTAGAGCCAATAAAGGAGTGAGGCATCAGATGCAGAACTAAGACAGTTAAATCCAGAGTTATGGTCCAGACCCTACTGCTCAGCTGTTGTGTAACCTTGAGGATAATTCCTCATTTGACCTGCAAGTTCTTTGTGAAATCCTGCTTTCCTACAAGCATACAGCTACAGTTGCACATTCCTAAATCAAGGCATCAAACAGAACAGGCTTTTAAATCTGGTATGAATTATCAGAGCATGACTTACACATATCCCTAAGGATCAGGATTCTCAAAACATCTAAAATATGGCTATCGTTTTAAAATAGCAGTACTTAGTGTACAAGCACCATGTAGTTAGCAAAGTCTGTTGGGAAGCAGACAAGCTCGAGTGTAATTTCCTGCTTACCTTTTGGTGGTTTCAGTTTCTGGAGTTGAGGCATTCCTAGTGCTGATCCATACATCACAGACCAAATGCAATGTCTGGCTGAATGTACAAGAGAGACACTGATTGTTGTTACTGAGAAGAAAAAGCAAATGATGACCTGCTCCTGCAATTTTTACAGCTCCTACTTCATTCAGAGTGCTCAGGGCAAATTCTAAAATTCCTTGCTAGATCTCAAGGCCTGCAGACAAAATGAGTAGTTTCCAAACCTGATAAGGCTGCCATATAGTTTAGGTACTGAACCTCCTGCATCTGTAAAATTCATGGTGTGGTACTTTGTAGGAGACAATTCTCAAATTTATAGCCTAAACTCATACCTCTGAGACACATACACACACACAGATACGTGAGTAAAATTTCTGAGTGTAAATTACCTGGCCATCCACCTGTCTGACCATTTTTGTCAAACCAACACACCCTGGTCGATCCATTTTGAGTTGTGTACTCTGGATAGGCAAACAAACTCCTTTGTGCCAAATGTACCCATACCAGAGGACAGTAACAGTCAAGGGAGACATAATGGAGTTAAGACTTTGGCCCGCTTTTCACTCTCTGGCTGCTGGTCACACGGCATACTGAACTGCAGGCTTTTATAAACTCACCAGTAATACACACTGTATGTAGTTTCCAAGGGCACATAAATTAGTCAAATGTAATGCAGCCATCTATTACTATACTGCATTTCAGTTCCTATCTCTTGACCTTGAAGCCACTTACTTAAGATGACTTAAGATGATGCAAGATCTTTCTTTCCATACTGAGAAAGACTCTCTTTCATTGCACATTCCATCATTTTATAACATTTTCTAAACTCCCATTTTCAGGCTTTAATCCTTACAATCCTACATAAACCACTGAAGATGAAGCTCACAACTAACAGCCTCATCAGGAGCTAAAAAATATGAAATTTAGTGGTAGAAACTAAAGAAATCTATGGAAATTATTCTAAAGCTTTACCCAGACTTCAGTTACACATATGCATATACCCTCTTTCCTGGATAAATGAAGTTATTACACTGAAGGTTTTGGATATCTCATTAAAATGAAGCTCAGTAATAGCATTCACTTAAAACCAGTCATGTTTTCAGTTTGCTTCTATTTGTATGCTCACAGGTAAGCTTACAGGGCTCATTTTCTTCCTCAGCTCTCTTCTCAGACTTCCAGGAAGGCTTGTACACAATGAAACCATTAAGGCTTAGCAAAAAATAATTTGGAACTTCAAAAGATTTCCATCTAAATATAATGGCTGCTGATAAGCATCTTAGAAGATTGTGTGACAATGTGTTCGGTTATGGCCAGGTAGATTCTTCAGAAAACTGGTCAGTAAAAGACTACATATAGCCCTTGCAGGGAAATAAATGTAATATCCTCTGGGTCTATATACCTACGGCTAGCTATAATGCCAACTATAAATACTTAGCCTTTATGTTTCTGCCTTTCTCTGTCTTTCCTTTCAACTCCAGGGAACACATTGCTCTGAGGGAAGCACCCAAGGGAAGCTGGTCATCAGGGTGGCCACCCAAAGCTCTCTGGTTTCCTTAGTCATTAATAAAATTTCAGGGACAGCTATGGTTGGAGGTCTACCACTGCTAAGGCTTGAGTATCCCAGTGTACTCAGGCAAAAGAGTCTGAGGTGCTGTCCCAAATCTTGTGCTGAGAACAGGCATCTTCATTAGCCCTTTTAAAGATATGTATGCTGTGGTATTTTGCCACTTCTGGTGATATATGCAACGACTTGTTCACCAAAATGTTAACCCAGGGAGCTAAACAAGTTGTGAGAGCTGCTCACTGACTCTGCTCCAGGAGGTGACTATTAAATGAAAAATTAAATTAGGTAGGCAAACTGGAGGCAGGTATGCAATCAGGGTTTCCTGCTCCCCTCAGAAATGCATGAACAGAATTACGCTGTGTTTGACAAGACAGCAAATTGCTGATTATGTCACCCGAACTGGGAGAGCTTTACCAGGAAAGCTTTACGCTGAGCTTGTAGCCTATTAAAGAGAACATTTTCATTTGCTGGGAAAACTGTAGATGATAGAGCACTGCAGAGTATTTTCCATTGGAGAACAACTAACACAGCACATGCACGATAGCTGACTATTGAGACAGAACAAGACACATGACAAGAAAGAACAAATGAACCTCTTCATTCTGTTCAGTTTGACATCCATCTGGGTTTAATTTGGGGATCTGGTCCCAGACTCGCCAACTATTTACCATAATTAAAGTATATTACATATAATATTAATACATGCATACTAACAGTGATATAATTAATTTAAATTATATTCACATAACATTTGGGAAGGGGCTACCACACAACCACAACCACACCGTGGTAGTCTTGATAGTGGTTAAAGAGTTACCTGGAAACTACATAAGGATCAGCCGCATACCAGCTGAGTGCTTTAACCATGGGACCATAGGTTGAAAGAGTTGGTGTTGCCTCTTCTGGTGATATTTTGTTGATGTTTCCCTTTCGAGAAATAAGGCTGTGGGAACTATCAGGTTGAGCACCGCAGACTTGCATGTGATCTAAATGCTTCATTTCTCAGCACAGTTATGATACGGACAAGCCTTGATTATGGCAGATTGCAAACCTAGAGAAGGCTAAATGCAAAGTTATACATGTTCATACAGATTTTTAAGTATCAGAAGAGTGCCCTGCTTGAGGTCAGGCCTTGTTCTTTTGGATCTTGTATTTGAAGACTGTGTCTGACTGCATACACCAGATGTCAGTTGGATATGTATATCCCTTTGAATGTATTGCATTCAATGTGGTTTTTGTATTCAGTTAAATTCAATATATCTCTCCAGATAAAGTATTTTATTCCATGTCACCTTTCTGTAAATCCAAAGTAACTCAATTGAATCTACTTGTTGCATATTTTTAAACTAACCTAGATGAATGACTTCAGTTTTGTAACTACGTCATAGCACAAACTAAAATGAAAGTAGTTTGCATTAACAATTCATAATTTTACTTTTCTTTTCTTCCAGTAAAATGCCTGAGAACTAGGATTTAAGAACAGAGAAAACAAAACAAAACAAAACAACAAACACCTGTGAAACATTAAATGTGAACCTTCAAGCTTCTAACATACAGTAAAAAACTTAATAAAGAATAGTACATCTATTGTGATTTAGTTAAATGACTTCTCAAACACTGAGCAAGTCAAAAGCCTGGAAAAACATCAAATAACATCTCTTCCATGAATACTAGTCCAGTTTTGACAAGGTATCATGAATACTTTGTGCAATTAGACTAATGACGGCAAAACTTCTTTAGCACAATTTCATGTGATGTAGAGAGATCATAGCATGAACTGAAATCAAGTATCAGATTAAAATTCCTGTATTTCCTGGGGATCACTGTAAATCATGTGCACTGAGCCTCACTACAACTTTGATTGGTGGACTTGCTAGGACATAAGCCATCATCTCCACCAGTGCAAATTCTGTGTGTGAAGACAAAGTATAAATTAAAAGTAATAATTCTAAAATGTGCTTTCTCTTTCTTTAGAGGTCAGAGTGTACGGATTTGAAGTTGGGGTGTGTGTGTGTGTTTGTTAGGGGTAGGCTTTTTCATCTTTGTAGTTTGGTGTGAAATCAGCATGGAAGGGTGAACAGTTTTCTGAATTCAGGACTGGAGAGGTAAAGGGAAAGCTATTTTCATTATTGGTTTGGCTCATGCAAATTAGGAAAAATTATTCTGAAATCTGTAGAACAGCATCTAGATGAACCTGTAATCCAAATTTTAGTTTTCAAAAAGTTACTCTGATAATCTTTTAGTTGCATAAAAAGTGTTTTTTCCAGTGATGTCATGTATAGTACTTAATTGGTAGTTATTGAATCTGAAGGATTTAGTACACTAGATGTGCTTTTGGACTTCTTAAATAGCTTTAGGTTTTACATTTGACATGTTTTGTACAAAGATGCAAAAAGAATGCAGATTATAACATGCAGCATTGCTATAATTTATTTCTGGCATCTTAGAAAGAATATGTATTCTTTTATTTTGCCTTTTTTTTTATTGCGTGCAATACGTCAACAAGAATTTTTAAAGTTTTAATGTGTAGCCTCACTTGATTTTGAAGCACATAGAAATAAAACACAATTATGTAGCAATTGCAATTTATGCTTCAATTCTCCACCACATCAGAACATTTCAAAGTTAGTCTATTGAAGATGACTGTTTCTGAACTATCTGATTCTAAATGGTTTAAAAAGCTTCCACTTTCACCCCGCGTAGGTACCAGATTATATATACATTTTTCATACTTCTATTAGATAGTGATCTTAGAGGAAGGAAATTAAAGAAAATTATGTAGGTTGCACTCTGCCTAAGGCAAAAATATTTTAGTCACCCACTCTTGGAGTTTAAATACTTTTGTTCCAATTACGCAAATAAATTAGTAGCTATTCCCCATTGCATAATGCATAAGCCTACAAGAAACCTCTTACTAATAAACGACTAAATTTAAAATAGTCTTCACTCTGAAGATACAAACCAATGCAAAAAAAGTGAAAATGCAAGCACTGGAAAACTGCTTTTGCTTAAATAATTTTAAAAGGTAATCATAATAATAATAAACTGTTATTTGACACATCCTCTTATTTATTTATTCCAAACACATTTAGAAAAAAATTAGAAAACCACAACATCTTTGCACAAAAATATATTCCTTTTGAAGAATTCAGCATCTTTTTGACCTGAATATTACCTGCAACATTTTCCTTTGGGTCCTCAGAACTCATACAGCAATGTACACAACTTAATAACCTCATCACTGAGAACCAGCATCCCCTGTGGAATCAGTAATTCAGTTTTTCTGATCTGTTGTTTATTCACCTATTTTCTGTCTCTACAATGCCATGATTTCCCACTGGAAAGCATGCTTAAGGATGGAGCCTGCCCTTTTGCTTGCATTGAGTTATTTGACTGTGCTGTGTAGAAGCATCATTTAATAAGCACTTATTCAAATGCAGGCAAAACAGGTAAGGCATATCACTCATTCTTCCCTTGGTTGCTGTATGACCTTGTCAATATGTTGCTATCCAGGCAGAGAGCACAGAATGAGATACCTACAGAAGACCCAGGAAGGAGCCACAGCAGTTTGTCTGCTCCAGATAAAAATAAAACCAACTGTAGCAATACACTTTGCAAAGTGCTGCTGACTGCATCGCAGCTAGGCCGAGGATTCAGCAATGAGATTAAAAACCTGTCATTTTCTATCATTATTAATTAAAGTGCTGCTAAATATGTGTACGGCACAATGATTTCTGCCTCACTGCGAGCACTCACACACACTTCAGAACACTTCAGTTTTAAACTGGCCCCTCAAAATAAAGATGGGGAGCTGGGCAAAGCTAGCCTGCTGGGGAAGCATGGGGTTCCTACAAGAGTGCAGCACAGATAAGTACATACAGGGTTAATTTATTGTTTGAAATGTGTCAATATTATTTCAACAATAAATTCGCAATATGGTTTAAACAAAATATCTTTTTTTTATTATTTTGGGAAGTAGACTTCTGTCTATTGTCTTTTTCTTTAGAAACTGACAGAAATCAGGGATAAACCTGTGGTTTTCAGAGCAAATACAGGTTAATCTACCTGCAGTATTTATTCATTTATGTATAATCAGTGTTTCTAGAGAAACATGTTACAGCTCTGTGTTCCACAACACACAAATTATCAGACAAAGACCAAAGCAGCAAACTAGCTAGATGTTTTGTCAGCCCAGCAAACCTTCACAAACAGATTTCTGTTCTGCCAACAGCAGCTACATCTTTGGTTCCTTTCATCACCCAACCAAAGCAACTCATTTCTGCCATTGTCGTTTGCTAATTGGTTTGAGTTACACGATCATAGCTGAGATTTTGGCAGCCTGTTCTGGAACAGATTTATTAATGATGAACAATTATGACCAGGTGGAATTTCTGACAGATTTTTTTTTTTATTGCTACCTGACAATAGATAGGAAGTCTTCAATTAGATAACTGCAGTTAATGAACTGACCCTGCCATCTGCTGTCATTTCTGCTACTGCTCCCACAGTTTACTGGCTGCTCAGAGTCTCCCTGGTCACTCCCTTTCCTTCAGCTCAGTGTGGAATACAAATTTCTCTAATGAACCAACATGGTATTGAAGATATGTTGTTCAAGCTGTGCCTGATTTCATCTAGCACAACTGCTGAAAGCTTGCCTTGCAAGGTGTGCTGATGATTTCTTCAATAAAAATAGCACTGAACCAGAAAAGGCTCACTGAGAGAATTTGCTAAATCTGCTGTTTTGTTTAAAAATTTGACATTTTAACTGCTTCTGTGTTCTTTACAGCACTGCAGCTCATTTAAAGTGAGACAGCTGTGTACAATACCCTGACAGCTAGTTGTGATATTCAACATACTGCAAGTACATCACTGATAAAGCAGTAAGGACACCAAATAAGAGAGGGCACCTGTGTCCATACCTTACCGTGTCCAAGGCACTTGCAAAAGCATACTTTCCCCCCCTCGATGGAGCTTGCCCATTTTTTATACTTGCATAAGGGGCCAGCAGTGAGCAACCAGGGTCAAAAAAGTAGCAAATATTTCAGATGTCAAAATAGATCTTTATGAGCAGGAAAACAATTTTCTCTTTTTCTTCCTGCTTGCTCCCCTGTAGACCCTGTCTGCATGTTCAAAGTAGCAGGTTATGACTTGTTTTGATTTTGCTTGCTTATCGTCATGCAGCTCAGGCTTTACATCTATAAAATTCCACTGAATTATAGCTTTAGGGGTATTGACAGGATGTGCTTCAATTCTGAAACAGATTCTTGGAGAGGGATCTTGCGGATGCAGGAAAACTCTCCTTAGCAATATAAAAAGCCTCTGTCCAGTGTGCACAGTCTTCCTTTGCTGCACTTAATGGCCTGAGAAGAGCACAGTAATATCTGTAGCTTCATCTACTAATGCACTAGCTCAAAAAAAGCCCCACCAAACCAAAAACAGAGTTTATTGATGTGTTTTGTTCATTGTAAAGTGTATTGTGGTCAGTGTTAAGACCACTTCATTTTCTTCAGCTCTTTTCTTGCAACAGATGGCAAAAATGAGTCTGGCACAGCAGTTCAGAGTGTGGGCAGCTGGCTCTTCACAGCTCTTTGCTTTGGCTTTACAAAAGCATATTCAGAGTATAAGGACAAATAATTGCACAGGATACATCCCTTGAAGAGTTTGACAATCAGGTCGAGAGAGGTTCTCCTCCCCCTCTACTCTGCCCTAGTGAAGCCACATGTGTCCAGTTCTGGGCTCCCCAGTTCAAGAGGGACAGGTAAATACTCCACAAAGCCCAACAAAGATGATTAAGGGACTGGAACATCTCCCTTATGAGGAAAGGCTGAGAGACCTGGGGCTGCTTAGTCTGGAGAAGACTGAGAGGGGATCTTATTAATGTTTACAAATATCTGAAGGGTGAGTGTCAAGAAGAAGGGGTCAGTGTCTTTTCAGTAGTGCCCTGTGATAGGATAAGGGGCAATGGTCACAAACTGGAACACAGGAAGTTCTACCTCAACATGAGGAAAAACTACTGTTAGGGTGATGGGAGCACTGGAACAGGCTGCTTGGAGAGGTTGTGGAATCTTCTTGTCTAGACACTTTCAAAACCTGTCTGGATATGTTCCCATGTGGCCTTCCCCAGGTGATCCTGCTTTGGCAGGGGGGTTGGACTCTGAGATCTCCTGAGGTCACTTCCAACCCTTACCCATTCTATGGATCTATGAATAGCAGCCAGCCTGAAGACCTAGAGCAATGGTGTCTCAAGTCATCTGAGCATTAAAATGTAGATTCAGCATTTCTTTACTCCCTGTACTCCAGTAACTTGTCTTCCCTTAATTGCTCAGCAACCCACTTAAAAACAAAATAGTTTAACTGCCTCTCATTATTTTTTTATTATTATTATTTATTTATTTTTGTGAAAAGAAAATCAGCAAACAAGGCAAAGGATTTCCATTTACAGGGTGTGCTGGGACTGAGTTTCACCCTTTAGCAATGCAGTGTCCCTGCAAGACATTGCCTACTCCCTACCTCTTGGTTTTAGTAAATTAGTTTAGTCCCTGTCCTTGAGCTATTGCTATGTCTGCGAACACAAACTCCTACAGGTAAACTTCCCACCCAGCTTTTGTTCTGAAAGTCCTTGTGATCTTCCCCTGGGGAGTGGATGCGTGCCTGTGCTGCATCCCCTTCAGGCTGCTCTTCTGAAACATTCCCCACGGGAAAGGCTGAAGCAGCTCCTCGCTGACAGCCTTTCTTTTGAAAAACAAGAGGAAGCACTTCAAGGGAAGTCACTGAGGTCAAGGAAAAACCGCAGCAATAGCAGTCTGTCACAAATAAGCAAGAATGTAATGCAGAGCATCCTTCTGCAAAATAATTAATCAGGAAGTGGAACAAATTGAAATACATTAGCAGATCTAGTACCAATTGGAAATCAATGATGTAAAACATTTAAATATATAACAAAAAATTCAGCAGCTTATGAGTTATCAGAGCGGCTATTTCCTACAAAATTTGGATTTGCTCCCTAAAATACTGAGATGTGCATTGAAAGATACACTATTAATGGGGTAAGAAAAAAAACCTGTTCAGCAAAACTGGGGAAATATTGCAATATTTTGCAAAGCTTTGTGATTTAGAAACTATTTGCCCTTGCAACTCACCACATTCAGTCTTCTCTGTCCTCTGGCAAGCCATATAGCAAAGGAGGAAAAGCTCCAACACAAAGCCTTTGTAAAACAAAAAATACACCATCTGTGTTTTGTCCGGACTTTCAGCTTCTCTTGTGCCCCCTTCAGCTCAACCAGCAGTTAAGCTGGTATAAAACCATGCTACAATAACTTAAAGAATATATCTGATGCTTCAGTTTCATCTAACATTTCGTTTTCTCCCACTGTTATTTATTGCTCTCTGGGTGAAAACACACTTGTTTTAAGCATTTATCAGTATTCACCACCATGTAATTAAAAAAAAAAATATCTCATTCATGCTTCCTATAATATTTGGCAACCGAAATTAGTAAAAAATAAACCAAAACAAAACACAACACAAAACAACAAAAACTGCTCACCTTCTTTTGCCTCGTAAAACAGCCTTGCTGAAATAAATACAAACACAGCACCAGTCATTAGAGAAGACCTATGACCTGTATCCTTAACTCAAGTTCTACCTGGATAATTTTGCCCAGCCATGCCTGGCAGACTCATGTCTTAGACTCTTGTCCCCACTCAAGTCTGCAAAGGCATCAACCTGTCATTCAAGCACATTGAGTTTCTTACTGAGTAATAGTTTTTTTTTATATATATATAAAATGTTATGTTCTTTCTTCATCAGTCTTATCTTACCACCCAGGAAGAGTCATTCCATCCTGATGCTTAGTGCATGGTATGTAGCTCTAAACCTTTTAGCTGTTTAATCACAGGATTTTTTTTTTGCTAATGTCATCCAAAGTAATTAATTATCTTAGTTTCTTATTTGAAGTATATATCAAAAGCTGAATTAAAATGACAAGAAGAAGTTAAAGAAATTAATTTAAATGTGGAAAGGGCTTTCTCCTACAGAATCTGGTTCAAGGTCAGAATCTCAAGGGCTCCAGTGGTGAACATCCTTTCACATTGTCCCAGCAGCTGGAGCTTTGCCCTTCAGCGAGCATATGTCAAAACTCTACCTGCATCATCAGAGCATTGTGGGAAAACACGGCTACCAACAGAGCTCTGGAGCAAAGGGCTGTGTCTGTCAGCATCTGGGGTTACTGATACAATGCTGCTACATGCCTCACTGACCATGGTTACACTTCAGACAAGATGCTTTTCATCGTTTATACCGCAGGCATTGACTCCTGCCTATTGGTATCTTTTTGCTAAGTCACTGTGCTTTTTGCAGAGGCTGCTGAACAGTCTACAAACAAGAACAACAGTCAGGTAGAAGGACAAAATGCCATTTCCATACAGAAGAGAAGATTTACATGTAGCTATACCCAGTTCCATGTGAACAGGGCCATATCCGCACTACCCTGAAACCTCTGCTATCAATTTCATAATTTCATCTTTGTGCTTCTTTCAGGACACAGGCTATTGGCTATGATCCATCTTGAGACACCACCATAATCTGAGTTCACTCACACTACAAAGGTATCAGCCTATCATGAGAACCAGTCTGAATTGCACCATTTCAAAGCCAGCCAGCCAAGTTTACAGTTTCTTCTATGGCATCCCAGAGGTACAAGCATCTCAAATGCAGTAGTTTGAATACAAGATCATCTCACCTATTATGCATATGTTGGCTAGCATTCAAGCTGTTGAGTAGTAACAGCGACTTGTTCTCATAGGTTCTATATAAGCTTCTGAATTACTGTCATGCAGAGAGTGGTAAAACTACATTTATGAGTAATACATAAAATTCAAACAAGACCTTTATTTACATTAGATTTTCAAGCACTGAGTGTTGCAACATACATAACAAAATTTCATACTACATTTTTAATAGAAAATCAAGTTGAAAAGCTGATCTACAGAATCAATTTCTCAAAACTGGCTAAGCAGAAAATGTGTCAGCTCGGTTTTACAGTACTCTGTCAATTTTACACCATCTGCTATCGGTCAGAGTATTCCTGATAACATGGTTATAAAAACAGAACGCTCAAGCAGGTTAAATTTACATTGAACTCCCCTAGTAAATTTTATATTATTCACTTGTTCAGAAGAGCAGATCAATACTCTCCACAACGTCTCACAAAGCAATTACAGATCCAAACAGGGAGAAAACTAGATGCATCAGGAATTTTTTAACAGAAATAAAACTGCATTTAGCAAGAAAAGGAGTCAGAACTTTAATTTCATGACAAACTGAATGATAATCTCTCATTCTGTAGAAAATACATTGTACTGTAAAGATTAATCAGATCCTTTTATTCCATATTAACATTATGCAGCAACCAATATGAATGTCTAGGTAAACAGAAACTTTGTGAAATGTTTTGCTGCAAAGCTGACTTCAATAATGCACGCAAATGATAAAGTCATCAATTCTGCTCACTGCCAGAAGTAAAAAAATCCACAAAGGCTTCAGGAGCAAATAACACTGATTCATACTGTGCTCAAGCACTAGTCAACAAAATCTATTAAACTACACAAGTGTGAAAAAAAAAAAAGCAGCTTTGTTATCTTATTTATGACACCTTATTTAAATCTCAGGCATTACTTCTTTATATCAGCATAAATATGTAGCCTTCTACACCTTTTATGATGTGGTTACAGACACAAAAATGTTATAGTAGAAAGCAAGAGCTAGTCCAAGGAATTTCAGACTTTGAAATCAGCAAGATACAAAGCTAAAATTCATGTGTTCGTTTTCAAGTTATGAATATTTTCACTAAAACATAAATATTTAAACATATATTAATTCTTTCTGACATTCAAAATTGTAAAGTCAATATGGCAGAATTATTGTTAAAAGCACATATTTACAAATATTCTTTTTTCCATACATAAAGTATTTGGCATAATTATAACAATCTTACTGCATACACAACCGTCTGCTTCTTTTTCACATAATGGTACACTCCTTATTAAAATTTACCAATTATGTACAAAAATACTTGAACATTTATTATAGAAAACCTCTATAACTACCGTCAACAGCTTGTAACTGCTGAAGGTTTAATTGAGAGAATATAAAAAGTGGTAACTTTCTTCCAGTTAACTATCAACAAACCAAACACAGCTAAAATCAACATGAGCTTCCCAACAAAAGAGGGAGAATATTTTTAACAACATGATTTAAAATGCAGTTCACACATCTGTTCCCAAGCACAAGTTAAACAGTCAGTAAAAGAAAGAAGATACGAAAAGTACATACAGAAGGTGCTTTTTTTTTTTTTTTTCCTCCACATTCCTACAGCTTGGCATTAGCTTTCCAGAGCTCTTCAGATGCCAGTCACTAAAATATAACCTAAGGCCAAACACCATTCTCCTACAATAAAGATGATGGTGATGAACTCAAGCTAAAAAACAAATCCAAAACCTGACTCCACTGGTACATACATATCCAAAGAGCTGTTCAGAATTTTTGCAAGGTTTTTTACAGAATTATTAATGACCTTTGCAATTAGCTTTTGAAATTCATGGATTGGTAACCAGTAGTTCATATTTTAATTTTTTTTTTCATTTAGTGTATTGCCTTGGTACTAGTCAGTACTAATTCTTGTATACAAGTTAAGTGAACAATTCATTCATATCTATTTCATACACAGATTTTATTTTAGAATGAACTTTCAAAAAAAGCAGAAAGCCTCCACTAGCAAACTGCTAGCTTTTTAAAACCAAAATAATAACAACAACACAACATTAACTGGAAGAACAGAAGTAAATTTCACCTCAAAAGGAAAAGGATGCATCAGGTACAGTAATAAAAGAATGGCACCAAAAAAAAAATTAAAAAAAATTCACCACAACGGTGGTGTACACTGAATGAAATGCAGGTATTTTTCCATCTTAAAAATTACATAAACCAAGTATGTTTCAAAATTCCAAACCACGTTCTTCCAACAGTTCTCTGCACTACTAACTTGCATTATATCTCTGTTTTTCCACAGATATTTGAAATGACCAACCAGTTCATCAGATAAGATGATAATTCTCAGCCTACTTGCAGAAACATCCTAGTCTACAGACTACTTTGTTAGAAAGCGTGCATTTATCTCTAGTACTAAAGATCCAGTCAGTATATTCTCCATTTTGTAAGAAGCATTCGGCTAACTTGGATGAGGGTTTTAGATTTAATTTTTTAAATAAAGTACAAATAAAAGCATTTATCAGTATTCACCACCATGTAATTAAAAAAAAAAATATCTCATTCATGCTTCCTATAATATTTGGCAACCTAAATTAGTAATTACATTTCAAATGTGCAACATAATATTAATAAGCATTTCAAAATTACTCAAAAGAAAAAGGTGGGCAAAATATTAAAGTGCCTAACTAAACGTATTTTACCATTCTTAAAAAATATTATTTCTTAAACAGTAAAGAATTGGTTGCAATTAAATATAAAAGTGGCTTCTTATAGCTGAGATACTTTGCGAGGCAGAGGCCTGGGCCGGGGAACCTGCTCAGTCCTCCTGCTGCTGTTTTCCAGATTGTTTGGCCGGACCAGCTGTGGCTTGGGTGGCAGTGCCGGCGGGTCTGTGGCGGGTGGGATGGAGAGGCTGTGAGGTAGAGGAACAGGGCGTTTTAAAGTCCGCTCGTACACGCTGTAAGGCGGTGGGGTTTTACTTTCTTTTCTCACAGGCTCCTCAGAAACACTGTAGCTTGGGACAGTCACTGTTGGTTCGCTGCCTTGGCTTTCAAAGCCTGATGTCTCTGATGTGCTACATCGGCTAAGAGAAGAGATGCCACTGCTGTAACTCCCTGACAGCACTGGGGAGTTGGATATGAGCCCCGAGGAATGATATTCCACTGGAGATGGTGTGAATGACTGCACAGACCCCTGCTCGAAAGAAAGGGTAAAAGAAGAATTCACCTGGAGTAAATGAGGGCGAGTGTTTCAGTGCTACAACTGAAAACATACAGGAATACAGCACATAGATTCTGAGGCTTAATACACAGAAATGGCTGCATCCCTGTTTAATTAAGATCCAGCAAGAAACCAATGAAATGCTCATTTAAAGAGTGCCTAAGTAGACCGTAAACAATGCTCATGCCAGTAATTCAAGAAAGTGAAAGTGAAACTATTTAAACGTTATCTTACTATCATAACACCCTGGAAAAACCTGGAAGCCTTTAAAATGAACCCTGAGTTTTCCTAGCTTTAAGTACAAAGCACAGCTCTGCACGGGGCATACCTAGCGGTGCCCTGCCCCCTAACGCCAAAGCTCAGGACTTGCATCCCAGTCACTGCTGCTACTTCAGTCTCTCATGCTCCAGAGTAATTTTCCCAAGTTTTCCCTCATAGTTTTAGTGCACCTTCATGTAATTAAAAGTGTTTTTACAGCGTGGCATCGTTTCTGAGTGCATCGCAACACCAGCGGCGGCGGTGAAGTGCAGAGCGGACGCCAAGCAGACAGCTGCTGCTGGTCTCCTGTCCCTTCAGACAGCGGCTCCTCTTGCTATGCAGGGGCAGCAGCAGAAAGGCAGGAGGTGAGGAATCACTGCTGCTGCAGATGGCATTTTGGGCAGCAGCTGCTCCACCCTCGCCCACCACCTCCCAGGCATTCCTTGGACACATCACACTGCCCACATGAAACAGAAAACCCACTGCGAGCCCCAGGGACAAGGGTCCAACAGAGGCCAAAGGTTGCCACTGGCTGCTCCGGCACCCTGGCAGGTCTGTGGGGGAAGGTGAGGGACAGGGAACTGAGGGTCCAAGCGGCAACAACAGTGTTGACAAGGAATAAAAGGCAGGGGCAGTAAAGCCCTACCTAAAACCACAGCAGGCCTATTCTAGTGAAGCAACTTCAGCTGTGTATTGTAAAAGGTTAGACCATACTTTGGAAGATCAAAAAGTTTTTGCAACATATTGAATTTTAACTAGAGCCACCTGAGACAATCTAGACTTAATGGTCTCAAGCACAGGCTAAAAAAGGGATGGAGAAATCACATCAAAGACAAGTTTCTCACCCCAAGTCTTGTTAAACTGGTTGGCGCTCAGCTGCTCAGCTTGAGGTGAGAGTGTGAGCCATGCAACGAAGGGTGTGGAGGGGAGGAAAAGGAAAGGGGCAGGGGTGTATAGAGCTGACTGCACTAACTTTATGCTGTTGAGATAATTTTAGTTACCCATCTAGGGCTGGATCCAAAGTGCACTGAAAGCAATGAAAAAAAAAAAGTCTTCATTTACATCAGTGGGTTTTGCACTACGATGCCCTTCTCTAGCAGCACATAGCAGCTGGAATAAAGGCTGAAAACTGAGCTATGTTTATGGCTAGGGAAAAACAGAGCAGGTTTTATTTAAAGCTCAATGCATGTTGAAGACATTTCAGACATTGTGAAGAGCCTGTTTAACTACTTGTGTCAGGTTCCCTTCCTCTGAATGAGAGAAGACTGCAGCTGAACTCCTATCCCAGTAAACACCCAGGGTCAAGGTTCTCAAATAAATTACATAATTGGTTCATGGTCCAAGAATACTTGACATTTGGATTAAGCAACCATGGATGAGATTTAGGATCTTTCCTTTTGTCATTCATAACAAGAGAAAATATGTGTAAAAACCTGCCTTCTTCACCTTAGGAGCTTAGCAGGGGTAAGCGCTTAGGTCCTGAGAGCAGGGCAAACTGCTTGTACTAGTAGTGAGTAACAGTCTAGATACCAAAACAGTCTGGAAACTTAAGGATGCTCCAGCAACTCCCACAAGTATTCTAGGCCAGCATTCCTCTCCCAAGCAGCAACCCAGAGTTTGGCTGTAAAATTCTTAAATTCTGTCCCAGCTTTTAGCAGAACATATTAGGACAAGCTTCAAACTTCCTTAAGAATCAGTACTGAGCTTATTCAGGAAAAAAAAAGGAAGAGTTGCTCACCTTTTGTACAAGATCCTAATGCTTTGAAGGGCTTCCTAGTAAGCACTTAGTGCAAAAGCTGGCATTGGTGCTCCAGCATAAGGTATACTACGGGGCACTCTGATGGCCAGCATGACTGCTCTGTATCGAACCTGGACCACTGTGCAGCCACAAGTAGAAATGCTACAGGATCATAGGATGACAAATGTAAGAATGACTGTGGACTTGTGATTAGGGACCTCAAGGGGAAAGGAGACATTCTGGGGTACCACTTTCCTCCTCCTCAGGAGATGTGTATCTCTTCAGCATTAGTTAGCTACTGGCTAGCTGAGGGACCACTTTGTCTGGGCTGCCTCCTTGCACCTGAAGCACCAGCCATGCTCCTTTTTATTTGCTCTCCTTCCAAGTTGTTCACCTTCATATTGGTAACTGTCAAATTATCTCTGCTTCAGTGGAGTGGTAGAGGCTATTCCCGAGACAAAAGTGCAGTCTGTCAGTACTGGGACTTGCCTGGAATATACAGGCTGCATGTTTGTGTCCAATACTGTGGAAGACACAGATCTCCTGGACAAGTTTTCCAACCAATAAGCTGTTGTGCAACAAGTGGGTACCAACACATTCAAGTATCTTGAAATAAAACCTGCTCAGTTTAGCCTGGGTTCCCAATTGCTGTAGGTGTTTAACTGCCAGAGAAGAATCAATACTTATTCATAGCCTGTACCTGTGGTTTTGAAAATCTTCAGAGCTGCTACAATTGTTATGGCTACTTTTGGAATAGTTTTTGTATAGGCATATACCAATAAAAGGAAAACAAGTAATGTGTATTAAATATATACTATCTAGCCCAGAACACGATCCCACAAAGACAATTCACTGCAATAAGACAATACCTTCATTGGTGATCTGCCAGCAGGAGAAGGGGAAACAGAGGCTATGTGTCTTGCTGGTGATGCTGTAAAGTCAGAAAGATTTCAGTGCACTCTTGGCATTACTGTTTTCAATACGAAATCTTTTTAATTGGACAGAAGATTCGATACACAGACATTATCTCTGTTTCCCTCTTGGTACTTGCTTGATGGTTGCACATAGTTTTAGAGATTTTATTTTACTTTGTTCTCAGGATTATCCTGCACTACAACCAATTAAGTATAAGAAATTTCTGCATCCATCTTCTCTGACAAAATTTGTATCACTGTATATTGGTTTATACCCTACCAAAACATACCAGAATTAAAAAAAAAGTCAGTACAATAACTTTTTCTCTCCTCTTTATTTCTTAAGAAATATATTATGTATTTGTATGTCAAATAAGAAAAGAGGCAATACATAATTTACTTATATCGGACATTTACCTATAAATATACTGTAAACATGACTGAACATACTTTGAGGTGCAACTCTAAAACACAAGAAGTATCTTCACTCCCTTGAGAACAATTATATTTATGGTATCACTCAAGCAGCCTTTTCTTTAAACAGAAATTTATCTTTTGAAAGGCAAACTGGTTAGTTACAGAAGTGATGTACATCCATGATTGCTGTGCATTTTCTGGCCAGTAAGATTCTTTGTGGTTAATGATGACTTTGACTGCTAAACTCTAATTATCATAAGATAAAAAGATCAAATTTAACCATCTTTTCCTGTACCAACATGAACTGTCTGAAGCTACTCAGTTATTAAGTGAAGGGGCAGAGTATTGGAAAGAGAATGTTACAGAGAACGCCAAGATGAAAATACCTGCGTAGACAGTTCTACAGCCTTGCATGTAAATAATCATATAAGAAATTAACTTGCCTAAGTTAAACATCAATCAGAGTGGGAAGAATCTAAGCCCTTAAGTATTTATTTTACTGGAGCTTAGCCTGTAATGTCCGTTTACTCACCGGTCTGTGCAGGTCTTGGTGGTACAGGAGGAGATATAAGCTTTCCACTTTCTGATGTGTTTCTGGCTTCCTTCCCACTGTCTAGGCTCCAGCTGCTGGGTGTGGTGTTTACAGCTGGAAGAGAATGAAAAAAACCATGTCATAAGCATCAACACTTCTAACTCTCTGATTTGCCATTACCCAATGGGGTAAAAATACAGAGTGAAAACATTAAACAACTTAAAAAGCATGACTGAAAAGCTCAAGTGATTACACCAACATTTGAAAAGCTCTTAAATAGTGTCTGTCAATCTACTGGTTGTCTGATACATGCAACTGGCCCTCAGGTCACTTCAGGACTGTATAGCAGTTAGGACCATCAGCAACAGTAGCAGCTGAGATAGCACTGTGGTGCACTTCAGATCCAGACACAAAAGGACAGAAGCTTGAAGCCTGTTTAAATAAGCGGTTTATCTTTGCACCAAACCACAATTTAGAGGTCCTAGGCAGAGGGGAAAAGACTATTCATAAAATGCTTCCATTAACTCATTTTATATGCAGAAGGGGCTAGAGAACTTGCAACTTGTCAAGTTCCAATAAACCTGCCTCAGAAAGGTCTCTGTGCTAACAGTCTTCTGTTGTCTGCATAGGCTACAAATTTAGAATTGAGAAAAGGTGGAAAGAAGGCTACAAAATGGAAGGAGTAAAAATTGGGAGAAATGGAAGTGTCTGGGAAAAAACAAACAACAAAACAAACAACTGAAGAGATTATTGTGGACTGAGAAAATTTATATACGCTGTTTGTAGCTATGCTCAAGGATCTCTGGTTCATCACATAAATTGACTCTCACCTTGACATGCATAAAATTGGTTGTTGTATTTGTCTGTGTTAACCTTTTACCAAATTCCATTAATTCAATGATCCCACAAGCCCTGGAACAGCTTCCCTAATAGAGCTGCATTGCCTCATGTTATGCAAGGAGCTGCCAGTATTGGAAAGAAGTCAGATAGAAAGACAGGCCACTTAACATGGACAGCAGAACAGCTAACTTAAAGCCCACAAATTTTCTTACATGTCCTATAAAAAAGTGGAAAAAAATCCCTGCTTCAAACCTCACCCTTCCTCTAAAATAAACCACTGCCCCTCCACCCCCTTGAAAGCCTCAATCCTCTTGCCTTACCATGACAGTTTCCTTCTTATCTGCTCGTTTCATAGTTGTGAATATACAAACACATGCAAGGACTCTGTGCTCACTTACAGAAATGAAGCAAAAAGCAACGTGTTGCTGCTAACTGATGGTATGGACACTAAGGGCTCTCAGAAGAACTGCAATCCCTCTTTACTAGTATATACCAGACTTGCTACAAAACGTACAGTACAAATAATATATTTTTCGTATCTGTAGCAATATTGTTATGGTATAATTGCACATAGTTGACCCTGAGAACAGTGCACAGAATAATCTATTTTCTAGAGGCCCATTTTGCTTTTTTATTGCCAAAATATGCAATACATTGTTTACTTTCTATTGTAGGCTGTCACCTAGCAGTATGGTTTTGCTCTCATCCTAAAAATGTCTTGGCATAATACCTAGGTACTTGAAATGCCTGAATCTCTTGACAAGCCAACTTTTTCTTTTAAGTCATTCAGGGAGCCTGTTCTTTGGAGTGCTAAAGTCTCTAAGAGAGAATATTTTATTTTAACAATGCTGTAATATACTTGGCTGCATAGGCCAGTGGATAACTTTTGCCATTTCCATGTTAAATTATTTAATATGTTTGTCAACCCCATGAAAAATTCCACACTTCAGCTTTTGTAAAAAAATGGACACAAAAATACTTACAAAAATCAGCGCTTATTGATAAAAATCTGATTCCTGGTCAGTTCTTGTTACAATATATTCTTAAAATATTTATTTTCAATACACCCATTTTACTGTATCCTTTATTCAGGGTACCACAAAGGGCAGCACATAATAAAACGATGGAGGGTATTATGGATGCAGAGCACATAATGATGTGCACATTTGTGGTACAATAACTCTGCCAACAGTATTGAATTTCCCCATGTGCAAAATTATAAAGGGCTGTATTTTGTCTACAGAAATTCATAGGTTTCTCATTTTCTCTAATTAAAAACAAAACAAACCAAACAAACAAAACCTCAGCAAACCACAAATTGATCTTTTCTCTTCCATCCAAGTGTAACCAAAAGCTCACTGACTTATATTTGGTAGAAAGGACTTGCAGGTACCAAACTTCAGGACTCTATCCATCTCTTTAGCTTCTTTCTGCCCCTGTCTCCAGAAGTTCAGTCCAGGGTTCATCACCCCTATGTCTCTCTTGAGAAGCAGAAGGGACAGCTCTCACAAGCAGCCTGCGGCAATGTCCTGCTCCATCACCACTCACTGAAAACTTCTGGGTTCTTCTGAATGTAATACTCAGCTCAAAGAAAAATCATGTTTCCTCCCCTTTTATCAAAGTATTTTGAAACTTAGACTGTTAATGTAATTTAGTAAGTTAGAACGTTTTGAAAGTTGGAGATGTCATTATGCGTTCAAAAGAATTAACATTTCACATGAGTATGACAGATTAATCATTTTTTAATTGCTTCCAAGATTGGTATGGGGCAGCATTTTCACTCACCTTTGTCAGGGCCAGGAAGATTGGAATCACTTCGTGGCAAAGCACCGTCTCCAAGATGATTAAACAACATTCTCTGTAAATTGAGAACAGCATATTTTGTATATAGCTCCTGTTGTATTTCAGTAGTCTTTATGAAAACAAGTAACTTTTTGTTATTATACCCAATGCACAGGTCTACTTTGGAGGTAGAGTGATAAACATCACCTAAAAACATAAACAGTTTAATAAAAATGGGTATACAAATAGGGAGTAGACTAGTTTTCTGAAAACTGCATACACTGGAATCAAAGGGAAGATTATTACATGTTGAGTTTTGACAGGTTCTAGCTCCCTAAAAAACAAAATAAGGCTCATTACTCAAGAGGTGTCTTGATAGATTACTGAAGTGCAGCGATAGATATGCAATAATTGAATTGCAGAATTACGATCTGAACAAGGAGTAATATTTGATAATATTCCACTAGTTTTTTCTGTTGTCAGCAGTCAAATAAAGCACGATTCACTAGTCTATCTTAGTAACAGATGTAAGCAGCATACAGGTAATTCAGATGTACTTTCCAAAGAAAACAGAAATAATAAAGTTTACTTTTTTCCCCCCCTTCTTCTAAGGTAAGATGAGACAATCAGTGAAATCTAAATCAAAACCTATTCTCTGATCGCCTCCAGTGCTCACAGAGGACCATGCCGACTTAGCGAAGCACTATGCTGTGGTTCCACAAGATGACAAACACAGATACGAAGCAATCATTGGTGATAATAGCATGTTGCAGCTCCACATTACAAGGTGAGAACCAAATACTTGGCCAATTCAACTTGACTTAAAGCATCTCAGAGGGAATGCTTTGGTAGACTTTGAGTTACACTATGCTTGCCTGTACTAGAGTCATAGGTGTTATCTGTTTTCCTGGAGTTACCATTCAGCTGAGGTGGCATAAATACATGTGTATTCTAATGTGACAGAAAATGTGATCATATGTTCCTGCCTGGTCTAGACAGACTTTTCACTGCCTAGTAAGTCTGCAGTACACTAGGATCTGGTGTGTGAAGGCAAAGAGCAAAGGCTGAAAAAGCAATGGAAATTGGAGGAGATAAAGAGACAAAAGCTGAATGAAATACAGAGAAGCAAGGACATACTAAAAGAATAAAGTATAAAATCATATGGAAGAACAAGAGCAATCACAGGATGTTTAATGAGATGCAACAAAAACCCAAACTGTGAAACCCAAAAAGCTCTATTAAGAAGAATAATAGTGCAAAAACTAAGGCTTGTTGACCAATTGGTGACAGCAGGCATTCCTCTTCAGAGGATGGGAAGAACTGGAGAGACACAGTACAATTGCTCAGCCAGAGATGAAAAAGAAGCACAAAGGGATGTTGACCAATAACAGCTGTACACAGATAGCCTTGAGCATCAATTTCAATGAGGAAAGCAGATGCAGTAGTGCTGTGGTCTTGGTCTATGAAGTCAATTGAACTTCCTTACATGAGGTAGCTATGGCCTGGTAAGGACTCGATTTGGACTTGTGGTGCAGGAGTTTGCCCATGTATCTCTCTAGTTGTTGAAAGACTTGTGAAAATTGCATTCATTAAGCCATAACAAAGATGTTCATAAATGGGTGGTCCACTCCTTATTAGCTTAGTGTGAAACTCCAGCCAAGACTGTTGAAGCTAACTGGTGTTAGAATAAAAATAGAAAGGACAAGGAACAGTTTGAACATCATCTTCTACTGAGAGTTGCAGGTATTTCTCTTGACAATTGCCTTAACATTGTCCTGAGGATTTCTCTTCCTCTCCTTCATCAGAAGGCAGAGAACCAGAGTTTCATTTCTGATTACAGTCCATTTTTATTGCTCAGGGAACAGAGCACCAGAAAAATTCCACCTTTCCCCAGAAAGATACACCCTCATTTATGGTTACGAGGGCAGAAAGAAACTGTCAGACCTACTCACCTTTGAAGCACACTACACTGTACGAGCAAGTTAATTTTCTACTTACCCTCTCTTGGGACACTGAGGGTAGAGACAGATTGGGAGATTTTCCTGCCGGGCGAGTCTCAGAGAGAGTAGAGACTGGGCCTACGACCTCCTCAGCCTCCCTTATCGAATCTCGGGTAGAGTGGGGGATAGAAGTCACATTCCACTTGGCAAAGCAAGAGTTTGCAGTCTGGGAGCAAAAATGGGATAATTTTTTCTTTGCTTTATTTAAAGAACATTTCCTGGTCTTTCCTGTATGTTGGCATGGCTCCACTACCACTGAGAAAGTGCCCAGTCAATATATTAGTAAGTAGTTCCTGAGAACTGCTCTTAAATTTGGCTAAGCTTCAGCATTACTTCTTAAGGCCTCGGGTAACAGCATGAGCACTTAAACAGAAAAGAGGAAAGAATTAAATCAAGAGTCAATTCAATAACCAAAGAAACAAGGAATAAGAATGCAACTGAGAAACAAATCGTTTCTAAAATAGGGGATCCTGGACTACCAAGCTGTTTATTATTAGAGGCAAAATTTCTGGTGAAAATGAGAGTTGAAAGGAGGGCCTTTCTCACTGTATTTATGTTCTTGTCTTTCTCTGCTTCAGCAAGAGGTGCATTGTGTGATGGAACAGATTAAAACAGCAACTGTGTTAAAGGAAAGCACTTCAGGGAAAGTAGGTCCATTAAGAAGAATGGATGAAATAAGGATTCAAAATTGGCCAGCCCACCAAGCTCGTTTTGCATTTCAGATAACTTAAAAGATACAAATTTCATACAGACCTATGTAACAGTCATTTAATGTAAAATCGCAACTCATTCTTGTCTCTGGAGTAACAAAACGTCTATCTTTCTTTTCTGATATTACATTGAAAAATAGGTTTTGCCACATGGAGTGGGTTGTTACCTCACAGTGGCTGGAATTAGCTATTTCAGAAGAAATAAAGAGAAGGTTAACATGGACAACTGCCATGATAACAATTTTTCTTTCTTTCTTCTTCCCTAGATTGAACAAATGCTGGTGTTTCACACCAGCTGTGTCATTTGGTAAGTCTTTTCATCTCTCACTGCAGTGAGTAAATATTAAAACCCAGATGACAACCTTCAACAACGTAAGCAGAAATGTGATAAAGCACCATGTTCTCTATTCACATCTTCTTCACGAAAAATATTTTAGAGTATTTGCTTATAAGAAGACAACAACAAAAAAGCCAACTTGAAATTTAACAGCAGTGAGCAGACACAGAACCTGCTCTAATTTCATCAAGGGCCTTTATCACCTTCTTAGTTATTTGTGTTCAGAGGACTCCCAACAAGCTTCCTACCTGTGAGGTTTCTGAAGGAGTAGGGTAGATGGCACTGCAAGGCCTCTCTCTGGGGGACAGGCAAGAGTTTTCTCGGGAATGCTTATGTTTGTCAGATAACAGAGGAGAGGCTGGAACATAAATGTCAAATTATTAAATTCACGCAGTAAAACTCTGACATTTCAATTTTATGCTAACGACAAAGAAATCCTCTATCTCAAATAATTCACATTCCTCAGACACTTGGCTAAATTTGATGTCTGACCAGTCATATCATGCAGAAATTCAGCTGTGTAATGTATCCAGAATCATTTAATATGGTTTACCACATGGGATGAGCACTGACCTCTGGCACTGGATGGAGCAGAACTGGTCACATTAGGTGAAGCAGAATGAGTAGAACTCAGGCTTGAGGTAGACGGACTAGGCTTCATATAGAAGAGATGATATTGTTACCACATCACACTTACTCGTTTGGAAAACAAAAACTTTTACTTTCCACTAAAAGTAGAACTTGTAATTTGTTAAGCTAGTTTATCCATATTTCAAAACAGCAAACCAGTATTAAAAGCATTAATATAACTACACAAAGATGTAGTAAAATATCAATTAAATAGAAATGTAATTAATATATTAATTACATCAGAGCTGTAACCACTGGACAGAAAAGTCTACGTAAGATCAAAGGACTTTGCATCATACTGCATTGCTGCTTATTCCTTTTCTAAAAAAAAAATAAAAATCACACTACAAGTTAAAGAAGTAGTTACATAAAATTGTTCTTTCTAAGTTAAGGAGGTTAACAACCCATTTAAAGATTTGGGTTTTGGAATAGGTATCAGCAATAATTTTGAGATTTCTGAATGAAATAATAGAAGCATTAATTCAGTAAATAACCTTGAAAGAAAGATTCTGTTTATTTCAAAGAATGACGATAATTTGTACCTGCATGTTAAAAACTTCATCAGAGCTTTCTGATTGCCCAGTAATATTGCTGACTTCAGCAGAAGCTTGTGATGACAGTGATGAGGATGAATATCGATTGACAGCTGGGTAACTCAAGGGACTATTATAAAAATAATGAAATACAAAATAGTTAACTCTAGTTGCCAATCATAATTCTTCATGTGAAAACAGCACACTTATTAATCTCCAGAGTTCAATTTGGATTTATAACAAGAGAGAACATATATATATCTTAACTAACTATTCATGCCTGAAGATACTTCAGGTGGACCACAGGAGGAAGTGTGCACACAATAAAAGTATTTTATGGGTCATCTTCCATGAGTAACAAAATCTATTAATTTCCAGTACTTAAACTTGCCTGCGTCGTGGTATTACCCTGGCACCATCAGGGCTCATAGAAACAGGTATGGAATTTCGGCATACACGAGGACTTCCATTTGGGAAATGAATAGGGCTAGCTTGTACACAGGCAGAAAATTCCTGGTGAGTTGTTAAAAGAAGATTAATTAAAACGAACATAATAACATGAAGCATTTTGTAAGGTATAGAGTCACTTGAATAGTAATACCTGCATTTTGGATCAGCTTCAACATAAGTAAGAAAAATATTTTAACTTTTCACTGGTTATACTTTCCCTTTAGTAAAATGTGTCTATTTTTCTCTGCACTGTAAATAAAGTTTGTTAACTTTTCTTTTCTCTTTGTGGTACTACAAGAATGCTACAAGATGTAATATGGACAAGCAACCAAAAGATGTCACTATTTGTTGCTTAGGAAAATTAAACAACCCTCACAGCAGCTAAAGAGTTTCCTCATCCACCTGCTCACATACCTGTATTCCCAAGCTTGACTTCATCACAAAGAACTGATCCACCAGCTTTTTGTGCAATGGCCTCATGTCCTGCGGCACCACCTTCTCGTGCACTGCTAAGCCAAATTCTAGAATCTGGGCCTGCAGAAAAGACAGAAGGGAAGAGTGAAAAAATATATTTTTGATCCATTTTCTTTAAGCTTTCATCATCAGTCAGGATACTAATAAAAAAACCTCAACAAAATGTACATTGTATAAAAAGCACCTAAATCCCTGACAGAACTGTAATCAGCAATACCCAAAAGGATTTATGCCTCTTCCTATTTTACTGTTAAACTTTCCCAAAGGTTTGGCCTATACAAATTCAACTCTAATATAAAGACCACTATGGATAACATAGTGAAAATCTAAGTGGCAACTTTACAAAGGAGCAGTTCTAAATCCTAAATAAAAGCTGTTTTCTACAAGAACAGTTACAAAAAGCATGAAACAACAGCAATTGACATATCCACCAGAGAACCTGTAACATAAATTACATATATAAACCTCTCCATGGTTCCCTATCCTGTTCCAACTCTCCAAAGACCTCAGGAAGTGGTGGTTTTATGTATATTCTTGACGCAAGACATGACAGGCTTCAGAATAACATTGCTTAAACTCTGATGTTGCTCAAATTTTGTCACAAGCACTTAAAATACTGAATTGGTTACATAAGAACTCAGATAAGCTCAAATTTGAAAACAAAATAGCTACACCATGCTGTCATATCTTTGGATGAGCACTAATAGGTGATGTTTGCAGGCAGCCCGCAAGCGGGCACACAGTTGCGCAGCATCACTGACCCAAGGTCAGGACTACAGCACATCCACCCGTGCACACAGCCATCCCAGCCCTGCTGAGTGCTCTGTGTTTTCTGTTAAATAATCTGTGGGTGCCAGACAGGGTCGAACGGATATCACTTGGAATTCACTATTTTTTTTTGTCACAGAAAGTTATTAACTCTAGTTTTAAATTGTAAGGGGGAGTGAGATTACAGCTTGAAAAAATGAAACTGCAATGTAAATTACTATACATTATCTAAATTAAATTGAAGTACGCTCAGTGAACCCATTCTGATTTATACTGTCTGAGGACCTGTCCTTCGGCTGATCTGACCAAAAGATACCACAATGGTGATGAAAAATGGAATTTACATCTTGCCAAATTCCAATACTCTGACTTCTTTATCCCAAGCTGGCAATAAAGTTTGAAATTTCAACATGCTGCATAGAACAAAGACAGGCAAATGTCAGCTAAAAATGCTGAAATACATAGTAAGATCATTTGATCAAAATATTTTCTTTTCATCATTTCCAAGTGGAGACTTCATAGTTGAGGCTGGTAGGTCATTGTATTATAAATAAATGAAGAAATATTCAAAAATCATAATACTCACCTGTTTATTTTAATCACTTGGTGTTGATTTTATGCTTATTTGATAATTATTACTAGGTATCTTTCACTGTAGTAAGACCTTTCAAGTTTTTTTCTGCTATGCCAAAGCGTGTATTGAAAATGTTTGTTCTCTAGTATTGGTAAAATATGCCATCAAAAATTGCAATGAAGTAATGTCACAGAATCACAAAACTTCTGAGGCTA
>VWZY01009796.1:693233-707045 GCA_013399075.1 Chloroceryle aenea
GTGTCATCTGCAAATTTACTAACGGTACACTCGATCCCCTCATCCAGGTCACCAATAAAGATGTTGGATAGAACTGGGTCCAGTACTGATCCCTGGGGGACACCACTGGTCACCAGACACAAAAAGGATGCATCACCATTCACAACCCCTCTCTGTGCCCGGTTATCCAGACAGTTTTTAACCCAGCAAAGGGTGCACCTGTCCAAGCCACAGGCTGCCGGCTTTTCCAGGAGGATGCTGTGGAAGACTTTGTCAAAGGGTTTGCTGAAGTCTAGGTAGACCACATCAACAGCCTTCCCCTTGTCTACCAGATGGGTCACCCAGTCATAGAATGAAATTAAATTTGTTAGGCAGGACCTTCCTTTCCTAAACCCATGCTGGCTGGGTTGTCTTGTATGTGCCAATTGATGGCACTCAGGATGATCTGCTCCATTCTGTAATAGTGGTAAAATATGATGTGCAAATACTTGCATATGAGCATCACAAGAGAAAATCTTGCCTCTTATTCAACTCTACTTTAGAACAGTTTGAAGATGGTGATGAAAAGGAGTAAGGAAAAAATATGAACATGATCCAGAAATCTGCTTATATATGAAGTTACTTTCTACATGGAATCTAATTAAGAAAATACTGAGGACCACTGTGCAGTTATTAACCTCTGCAATTTTATATTTACTTTGGGACACTTGTAGCTAGAAGAGCTGAGCAGATGACCTAATCAGTCTTTTCCTCACTTTACCTGCTCGAGCATCAAGTCTCTCAAGCGTGTGATCTTCTCTCCATCCTCTGGATGGTTCAAGACGTATTCTTTGACAAAGAATGCCTAAGCAGAACAAATTCACAAATAATGTAAAGTGAGTAATTACATGACTTTTTAAAAAATTCCACAAGTTTCTTGATGATATTTTCAAAGCAAAGGCTCATTTCTACTGTGATAGAGGATAATAAATGCTAGATAATAAACCCCAAATAATTATTTTTTCACCTATGCATTGGTGGAGAAAATCAACAATTAAAATGTAGCCATTCTTGAGTGGAATTTACCAGTTGTTCAATATCTAGGACAGAACCTGAATCATATTTGGAATCCTGCAAATCAAAATTGAAACCAAACACATGTCACATGAACTAAATATCTTTTCCCATTAATTGTAACATAGGAATTTCAAATAATTATAAAAAGTTAGATTTTCCTCTCTTTCTACAAATACTCCTTAAATATAAAGATATCTTAAGAACAGTGTGGAATTGTATGATATTACAGGTATTGGAGCTGTGACATTATTTTCTTATCCACTGTTAATATTAGTAATGTTTTATAGAACCCACAGTGACATTGATGTCAAAAAGCCAAACTTGTCACTTCAAAAGCATCTGACCAACATCCAGGTGGGCTGATGAGTATACATGACTTTCCACCCAATCGCCAAAGCTCAAATTGTACCAACTACAAAATCCTTTTACCCGCCAGCAATAGCCTGGACATGGCACTTTCCTGTTTGTTCCCAAATGCATCTTTGTGAACATGGCAACTATCCTACCCTCCAAGGCAGTTAGACTGAGTTTACAACAATTCTTGACACTATTCTGTAAAGAAACTAACTGCTCATTTTGAGAGATTTTTTAGACCTTCTAAAAAATGCATTTGTCACAAAAAATTTCTGTATGCATACCTACACATACTCATGGTTTTCTCCCCATAATGTTGAGAGCATAACAGAGGCTGCTGTGTTCTATGCTTTCCCTTTGTACCTTTTTTTAGCATATCCCTCATACAATTCTTACAACTTTACCTGTTAAAATCTTTGCTACACAGAATCATCTGTGAATACGGAGAACAGTGGAGCTGCACATAAATATACCCTTTTCTCTGATTCAGCTCCAAAATTTCATGCTATGTCAAGCCACAATAAGGAAGCACCAAGATCCATCTAGAAAATGCTACAAAGAACATTTATTTCACAGTCATTTCACTGAATATAAGTAGAATTGTAAGAATTCATGTTTAAACTATTAAAAGGAGCCCTCTGATACTTTCTAAAATCCCAAACTTCTGCCGGATGATGTTTTCCCCTCTTACAAGCTTAATGGTTTTTCAGTATCAACTATGTGGTGTCCCAGTGGTTCTGAGCTGAGATCTGTGATGTAATAACCTAACTTCAAAGAAAATCACCAGTACTTTATTAAAAAAAAAAAACAACCAAACCAAACTCCCCAAACAAACAACAACAACAAACACCAACTCAACCAAAACCCCCATAATAATAATAAAAATTGACAAAATCCAGTAACATTCTTGGAAACAGTGGTTTCCAATAATTAATCATGACAGTGCCCCTAGTTTTCTAGCACATGTAAAGAAGATAAAAGAAATGTTAAGTTTTAATACAAATTGCAGTCTGAGAGGTGTTAATGCACAAAACCCACACTCTTCATGCATTTCCTATAGTGTTTAGAAAAATAAAAAAGTCTCCAACACTAACTGAGTTTGGAGCTTTGTACAGGGCAGAAGACAAAAGCAAATGGAACAGGCAGAGAAAAGCATTTACAGAGGAGAAGAATAGTAGAAGACAAAAAGTGACAAAGCAACAGGAAGACAATTAAAGGCTGAAAAAGGGACACAAAAAGAAAGTGAGGGTGAAATAAAGAAGAAACAAACAAACAAACCCAAAGTAGGTCTGCTATCAGTTTTAGTGTTTACAAATTGGTGAAAAATCCCATTATAGCAAGAGAGAGGGAGACGACAGAAGGAAATCTGAACATAAAGGCTGTCTAGGAGGTCCAGAATTGCAGCTGAGAGGTTGAGCATGAGACACAATAAGACAGGAGCAAGCTAGAACCTTTAATATGCTCACGAAGAATGGAAAGCTATGCACCAAGATATCTCTGACACTGCTAATTGAAACCAGACATAGCTCTGAAATGACTGTATCTCTCCAGGGACTCCCTTTGTAGTGCTTTAACTAAGCTAAACAGTTCTGGTTTTGTTGTTTCAAGGCAGCTGGGAAACATCAAAGATGATATTGCTTTGCTTTAGTTTCAGAATTTTCATAACATTGTGATTTTGATGACAGATTCTAACGATATAGCAGACTCAATTCCTTGTAGTTTAATTTAGATGCATTTTTATCAAATTTAATGTTGAGTGGACACCAAATCATGCAGCCTTTGAGATGACTGGACAGAATGTTATTCAACTTCACATTTTAAATGAAAAAGGAACGATCAGCAGACTCAAATATTTCACAAGACTGTTAGGAGAATAAGGAAGATCAAGCTGGGCTGGAAAAAAAGAACCCTCCTTTCTTTTAACTGCGGTTTCAAAATTCCACAGAATTTGGGGAAATGCAGCATTACAAACACTTAAGGCTCTCCTAAGGTGATTCAGAGATTATAATAATGAGGAACAACTTTTGAGGAAAAATCCAGCATTAAGACATTTCTTAATTGTAGGTATTATTTCTTAATATTTTTTTCCAGGAAATAGCTTTTTTTAATCTATGCATCTATCTACCTATCTCTTAAAATTAGAATGTCAGCACACAATATTAAATTTTCTGGTCAGCCAGAAGTAGCTCCTGACCTAGAAAGGTGGGGAGAGGGGATATATTGTAATAATGTAACTGCAATTATCTATGTCATTACACACCCCCCAACCCCCAAATCACTAAAGAACACAAGGTAATTGTGAATCAATGCATCACTGGAGTAAGTTTATGGTACTACCTTCTGAAAAACAGTTGTTTCAATAAAACTATACATATGTAACATCATTTCACCTCAAAACTGCAATAGAAATATAATTAAAACTGTTATTGATATAGTGCTTCCTTTCTGGCCTCAATTCATACAGAGAAGCTACCACTGCACAGAGAAAGAAATCAGTAAGAAACAGTCTTGTGACAGATTCTTAATAAACAGAAAATAAATTGTTTACCTCTTGGTATCTAGCAACTCCACCGTTAACTGCTGCATCAATAACCCCATTTAAACACATTGTGAGAGGGTTAGTATTTTGCATCTGTCTAGTTTGACACTGAGTAATCAGTGTTCTCAGCTGCTGGTTCTTATTTTCTAAGACTTCAATAGCATTCTCAAGGGGACTCATTTCCACCTGGAAGAGAAGTGAGGAATATTGCACACATACTTCATTTGAAACATGAAATATATTGAAGGTATTTTTTAATTTTTTTTAAAGAAAACAATGTTATTCTATGTTCTAGAGTAGTAGGGTAGAAAAATATCTTCTCACCTGGGCTACACTCTCTGAGTGTACACTTTCAGCACAGAGAGAATTAATTTTATCACGTAATCTAGGACCAAAATAAACAATTCCCTCTCTGTTAGATTCATTAGATGACTTTGAGAGATACTCAGCCCGTGCTGCAAAACACTCATACACTTCAGCCTGTGGTGGAACTCTTAGAATTCAGGGCTAAACTGTCCTTGGTAACTCTACCTAAATTGGGCTTGAGGTCAGTGAGAGCCTCACTGCACAGCAGAGTTTAAGTGTGGGTGAGCTAGTCTCTTCACCCTAAGTGAAGCCAACAACTAGACATTATGGCTGAGGAGTTTGAATGTAAGCTTTGAGCTAAAATGATAATCAAGTTACAGTAATAGTCAAGGGCAGCCCTTGAATGGGATGTGCCTGTTCTCTCTGGAAGGTGAGGAAGCTTTTCTCACTGGGTAGCATGAACTACAGGAAAAGTGAAAAGCTAAGTGATATGAAGAGAAACAGACCTGGAGATGCTATAATTTACCAAAACACAAATCTGAGTCATGATCTAGTACATGCCCAGGAAAAAGTTAACTTTTGGAAATGGTGGCTATAATGGGAACAGAGTCTATTAGGGTAGTAGTGGTCAACGGCTTAATGTCCAGATGGAGAAGGGTGACAAGAGGTGTCCCTCAGAGGTCTGTGATGGGACTGGTGCTGTTTAATATCTACATCAATGATACAGGCAGTGGGATTGAGTGCACCCTCATCAAGTTTGCGGGTAACACTAAGCTGAATGGTGCAGTCGATATACTAGAAAGATGGAATGTCATCCAGAGGGACCAGGACATACTGGAGAGGTGGGCCCAGGTGAATCTCATGAGGTTCAGCACGGCCAAATGCAAGGTCCTGCATCTGGGTCAGGACAACCTTATTTATCAATACAGGCTGGGAGATGAAGGGATTGAGAACAGCCCTGTGGAAAAGAACTTGAGGGTACTGATGGATGATAACCTTAATTTGAGTCAACAATGTGCACTTGCAGCCCAGAAGGCCAGTCACATCCCAAGATGCATCAAAAGAAGTGTGGCCAACAGACTGAGAGAGGTGACTGTGCCACTCTGCTCTGGTGAGACCTCACCTGGAGTACTGTGTCCAGCTCTAAAGCCCTCAGCACAAGAAGGACATGGACCTGATGGGTCCAGAGGAGGGCCACAAAAGAAGGGCTGGAGCACCTCTCCTACAAAGAAAGGCTGAGAGAGTTGGGAGTTGTTCANCAAAGAAAGGCGGAGAGAGTTGGGAGTTGTTCAGCTTGGGGAAGAGAAGGCTCTGGGGAGACTCCATAGCACCTTAAGGGGGCCTATAAGAAAGCTGTTCACAATGGCATGTAGCAATAGTACAAAGAGCAATAGTTTTAAACTAGAGAAGGGTAGATTTAGATTGGACATTAAGAAGTTCTTTACTGTGAGGGTGGTGGAACAGTGAAACAGGTTACCCAGGTAGGTGGTGGAGGACCCATCCCTGGAAACAAAGTCAGGCTTGATGAGGCTCTGAGCAACCTGATCTAGTTAATGACCCCGACCATGGCAACAGAGTTGGACTAGATGACCTTTAAAGGTCCCTTCCAATCCAAAACATTTTATGATTCTGTGATGAAGGGTCATATTAAGCCAGTAAGGACTCAGTAGGAGTCAATTAACATAATTTTTTAATGTCACACAGGTGGTGGTTTTTTTTACTAAATTCCATTTTTGATTTTCTACAGAAGCATTATCAGGATGGTGAACAAATGACATTTTGTTGCTGTAATAAAAGAAAAACACAACAGTTTTAGAGAAAATCAGTTGTACAATGGTATCTCTATATTTAAGGGGACTATTGTAAGGCTGCCTTTGACAGGATGGAAAGTAGTTACAGATGTTATACTCCTGGGGTCAACAATTGACCAATTGTTTAGAGACCTTTACAGGAGGAGCACTCTTCCGAATACATCTGAAATGTATTTTAAGAATTTCTAAGAAATAAAACAGCAAAAAAGAAGAAATTACAACGTGTCAGTAACAGTTTGCTACATTAGACTCTATTCCTACAGGTTCTGCGTAGGCATGCTTCCCTACCCAAGCTGAGAACTGGAAACTTCACCAGAGCTCTAGGCAGACATCAAGATATGCCCACATGGTGTTTATTATCATACAGTAACTTGAAGAATGTTTACTTTTCAAGAATATTGAAAGATATGTTAAGCTATAGATATTCCAAGTATTAAAAGTTACATCATGCTGAGTTTTAAGAAAGTAATTTGCTGACAAAAAAAAGGTAATTTTGCCTTTCACTGCCCACTATAGTTCTCAAATTCTTTTTTCCTCAATAGTTTAAATGAATCTTAAAGGTAGTTCTTAATATTACTTTTCAAGACAAGAAACCAGACAACCCAAAATACTTTGTAAATAACTTTGTTGTAGCCAGCTTGAACACTTGCTCAAAGAAATTAGATATGGGTAATAAATCTTAAAGTACTTAATCAAATAATGTATCACTAAAGAAGCAAACCAACCAACAATACATACTGCCAATCAGTCATACTTACTACTTCACGTTTTTCCACTTCAAACCAACGAGATATTCCAGGTAAACTCTGCACCAAGATCAGTGTGGTTCTCTCCACCCATAGACTCTACAATAAAAAAAAACAATTGGTTTCCTTAATTTGCCTCTTTATTTTTCATAATCATTCCAAGTTTTCTTATCAATATCTTCATTTAAGTAACAGTATACATTTAAAAAAAAATAAATTACCATACAAATTTCTACTGAAATCTCTATCCCAGAAGCCCATAACATTGACTTTTCACCTTACTTTCTAAGACCTACTATTAAGCAGTAATTTTCGCTGATTCTTCATTCTTAAACATGGTATTATTCTATATTATATGTTGTCCCCTAATCTCAAAAATAATAATTAAATTAGCATTTTAATATTTTCTTTCCAACTTAACATCTGAGAAGAGGGAGAGTTCAGAAGCAGAACAAATTACAGATCACAGAGTTATCAGAAGTCCTACTTGAGAGTCCACCATGAATGGCTGATTGGACACTCAAATGTACTACAATTAAGCACTGTGCAAGAGGTTTGTAAAATGAGAAATCTATACAAAGGATAGTGCTTACACAAAATATATATATATAAGCTGTACAATTAAAATAATGCCCCAAGCTTTAATTAGAGAACAATAGTGACTTAATTTAGATAATTTATCCTTACAGTTCTTTCATCTAACTTGATAACAAAATTATTATGGGATAATTCCCCTTGTGTGTCTGAAAAAAAGACTATTCTGCATCAGGATGTAAGCATTTGTAGTGGGTCAGAATTCAAATTACAAGAAAAAATATGATGAATTTTCAGTCTGACATTTTTTTATTGGGAGGAAAAGAAGTCATTTATATACTAGGGAAGGAACTATTGCTTTTCCTTGAGACAATCTCTAAATTCAGAGGTAGTTTTTTGTCTTGATATCACAGGAACAGAACATTATGTTGCTGTTAAGTCAAAGCTGTCTCCCTTGCTCTAGGAAGAGATAACTTTCAGCAGTCCTAGCCATACCACAGATTACCTACTTAACAATGTTCTCTCATCTGCCTTAGAAACCTCTCTGGAGACTGCTCTGCTGATGAAAGAAAAAATGCATACTTTTTTCTCTACTATTCCCATATAAACCAAGATATTCTAATCTCCCAAATATTTTTTATACTATTTTAATTAAAATGAGAAGTGAAATAGTAAAACCCAAGCTACTGTCTCCTCTAGAGAATCTGTTACACCACACTTGATTGAATTACACAACTGTAGACAAAGTTCCAATAACACAACTATTGTTATGTCACAAATGTGACCTAGTAGCTCAGGAAAGGGCATGGTAGTTTACCTTGAATTCATTTTCCTTGTCCTTGGTCCCTTTGTGAAATGGTCTGTCATATCGGAATCGCCAAATGTGATTTACTTTGTAAAAGCTCTTGATGTTATCGGGAATGCCATCTCTTTGCAGGACTTCCTGGTTTTCTGGAATTGGTGTCACTGCATAAATCTGTAAATCTGTATTTAAAGAGTTAAGGCCTTCATTCTTATTAGCAAAGTGTATTGACTCCTGAAGCATGAGAGAAGAAAAACTCTTTAAGAAGTGTGTATCATGAAATGCTTCTAGACTAGTAATGGCTTGGGAAAGGAACCCAAGAGATTTTTTTGATAGTCTGGGATTTCTTTGTGCTGTTTTGTTGAAAATGTCATAATTGTTTTTGAAATATTTTGGAACAGTAGATGGAGTAAGGGGATTTAATTAAATATCTTCTTACAAATAATAAATCATGCTAACATTATGTTGTAACGTAAAAACTTGAATTACTGTAACTTGAACAGATACACCATTATCACAGCAAGTTATAGTCCTACAACTAATTTTGGCTAAATTAAGAATCTTAATAACCCATCAAGGAATTTTTAAAGAAACCCAGCAATTACACAAAAATATTCCAAACATAATAGAGTGACTGGGACAAATTGCAAGGGAATTCTCACATACCATTCTTATTTCAGTAGAGGTACACTGTATTTGGAAGTTGCTATAGATGTATGTACATTTTTAAAAAGCATGAAAGATGTTACTGCAATGTATGGGTTTGTGACTATATGGATACACTGTGCTTCTGCCTGAAAGATGGTCTCATCTGGCTGATTAGCATGTTGCATAGCAATGGCATGTGGGAACTCATTCAACATTCGCTGCTGGAAGGCCTCCAGCCTTTCATAGTCATGTCCTCGGCAAACAAATTCCTTATTCTGAGCAGAATAAGAAAAAACAAAACAAAACAACAAGAGCAAGTTATGTGAAAATAATTGGGAACCATTAAATAGATGCAAACACACAGTCTTAAATATAGATTTTCCAGGCAAATTTTATATCATTTTAAGAAGGAAAAAATAAGAAACAAAAAGCAAGAATGAAAATATATATTAAAAAAAATCTTAGAATAGTTACTTAGAAGAAGGAAATTTTGCCATATACAGTATGTTTAATCCAAAAGTCTGGAACTGAAGCCTGATAATACTTAAAGCTTTAATAAATATCTGAAGGGAAAACCTGTTCCTATTGGATTAAAAGTATGTAACTAACATAACATTTCAGATTGTATAAAATGGGTAACAAAAATGTAATACAACAAACAGTAAGACAATGAAATGGGCTGAAAGTCCTTTCCATGAGGAACTACAAAACTTTGCTTTTAAATTATAGAATTCTGTCGAAAAATAATGCAAAAGAAATTAGTAGAATGCCTTCAAATTGTCTTATCCTCTAAATGTTTATGAAGTATCAGCCTGGTAGATTAAAATGATCCATTTTTTGCAATGGGAAGTAAAAGAATACTCCTGGCTCCAACAGAATTTCTCTTACTTGGACGCCCACTGTTGAACCATTATTTTCCTGAGGTTGTGCAATATGAATACAAATACAACAAATATCCTGCATTAAACATGAGATGCCTGGATTAGGAGTACCTGTTGGAACTAGACCCTGACAATGGTGGTGCTGAGGGCTTCCTGTAGCTGTGGACAGCACTTTTTGGTCTGACTCTGCTTGCATACGCATTTGAAATAAGGGAATACCTTAACCATTTCTATAAAAATATAGTTAAAGTAATTTCCCTTTAAAATCACTATTATGAAATTCTAAAACGTCATTACTAATTTGTTCCTTTTGAAGCAGATTTAGATAGAAACATTTGTTTTTCCTTTAGAAGGGACCTTTTTTTAACCCTGAAAACATGAGGATTTTTCATAAATTACCACATAGAATTCCTTGTTTCTCATAGGAAAAGAACTTTCATATGGTATGATCAAATTCTCACATAGAGACAGTGACTACGATTGATGGCATTAATTCCAGAATTACTTCATTCTGTTTCTTTTCAAGTCACTTACTCTCAAGAAGAATGGGAACTTTTTCCCATAGAATCCAACTCTGAAAAATTCAGGCTCCAAACGCTGTTGATCCATAATTTTATCATACAAAGATGCTTCCATCATCTGGGTGAGATTGAAAAGAAATGCAGTTATTCTTTTTTGAAAACATATTTTTACCTCAAGCTATCACAAAAAGCAGAGTATTTCAGAACACTTCTCTGGAGCACTGGGATTGCAGTGCATCTCTGAGCAACAATGAGGACATCTAGAAGTCTCTGAATGTGTCAGAAAAAATAATTATACCTCTTAATGACCAAGAAAATAAGTAAAGTACCTATATTAAAGAATTCAAATACTAGACTAATGACAACATGCATAGATTTTTAAAGAAAAATGGAAGTAATAGACAGAGTTTGAAACATCTGACCCACTAATCTGCTCATCAACCAAACACATGGCAGTAATGTGGTCAGTTTAGTCAGCAAAGGCCAGTTTCCACAGTCAAGAGCTGTGCCCTAATCACACCAGCTTCCAATGATTTAAGTGTCAAATGCAAGTTCCTTTAAAAATATTACAGTAGCAATTAACATAATTTTTGATCAATACATCCTGCTTTTACTTCACTAAAACCACTGATACAAAGTGATCTTAATGTCAAAGTCCCCTTTTTCTGACGATATTTCCAACAAAGCTTTCTCCATTTTTAAGTTTTTAATACTGCATGAAAAATGACAGTGCCAGCCCTAGTTTAAGCATGCTAAGACAGCTATTTAGGGTGTATATGATACCAATAGCTGCCTAGTTATATTGCTACAAGAAATTCATATACCTACATTTTTGGATTAAGATACATGGCACAGATACAGTAAAAGGATATACCCCAATTCAAACACAAAACAAATTAAGTAGAATTAGTTAAACATACCTAAACTATTTTTTTTTATTCACATGATGATAGTCAAGTTTGCTTTTGCTTATGGGATTCTGCCATTGGGATACCTAAATCTATATGGAGTCAGCAGATCACAGGGAGTGATCTCTCTGCGTTGAGAATTCTGCATAATGCTTTTAAGCAGCTCTAGATTAAGTATACTTCAGTCAGTCCCAGCAGCAAGCATCCTACACTTACAGAAAATTTAAAAAGGAAGCTGTAATAAAAAATGGAATCCATCAGAAGTAGAGAAGAAAAGGGAAGACTGAATAATCCTTAAAATATAGTATCAGAAAGACTGAAGAAAGGAACAACGCTTGGAGTTCTAAGAAAAATAAGAAGGCAAGCAGGAAGATTTTGTAAGGAAAGATTAGTTTTTGCTATGTAATATTACAGACCATATCTGTAAGCAGTAAATGATTAAAACAAATAAAAATGCACGGGTGTATGGTGCTTGTTACAACTGCATTTACAACTGCAAAGATACGTTGCTGCTCCTAGTGAAGGACAGCATAGAGCACATTCCCTGGATAAACTATAGGAATCCAGTGAAATTGAATTTATAATATAATTTTTCCGCATAAGCATGTGCACAAAAGGGGTGCTGTACAGCTACAATCATTGCAAGATCACTTATTTTCCCATTATTCTTCAAAAAGCTCATATTCCTTTTTTGTAATCTTTAATGCAGAAAATGCATGAGCTAGAGAATAAAGTTTGCAAACTATACCTAAGGACCATTTGTGGACCTAAGAATAATGGCAATTTTAATTTTCTAACTAACATTTTATAACCTAAATTAAAAAGCATTTGGATCTCTGATGAGAAGTACTCAGGTACATTACCCTCATCTTGCTGAGGTTTCTGTAGTCGTAGTAGCTCTCATACTGTTCTGCAATTTTCCGGCATAAGATAATTCCATTTTCCCAACACTGAAAGCAAGGGAAAGATGTCTGTTAATTTCAAAGCAACTGTATGACAACTCATGATTTATTAGTGGTCTGTCCTTCCTATAGTATGTCCTACTTCCAGTAACTGAAAATACTTGAACATATTGTCCACTAGACATACTGATAGTTGCAAGTCATACTGATGAATTCTTTGAAGGATCAAAAATATATTTAGAAACTAACTTAATAAATTATTCTTGCAGGGCTATCACTGCACAAGATATAAGTCACTGCAAGCGTGACAGACAACTCTTTTGATTCTACATATGAGACTGACTCAACACAGCAGTATAATTTTTACATTTTTAAATTGTATTCTTAAAATATCCCCCTTAATTTTTGTAGATTGGAAAATGTTTTATAGCACCATGCAAATTAAACTTTATAAGATGATAACAGAATTTTAAAAAACCAACAACCCTGATCTTCAACATCAGCTTGATTACATTTATTAGTCTTACAAAGATACTTCACTTTGTACACAAAATTGCAATGAATTGCTTGTTTATCAGCAAGACAAATTATCACACAAAGTGCATGTAAAATTTTAGACTCTTCCTTAATTCAGAATAAGTATTCTCAGTGATGACAACGAACTCAGATCCTCCAAACTCTTTTCTTCTATGAGATTCTGCAATTGGTATTCTAAAATATATTTAGATGATTTGGAAGATTTAAACATAGTCCTTATAATCCAGATGCTGGATTTTTTTCCTTCACTTGGTCACTAAGTGAATTTCATCAGCTTTGTATGGCTCACTTTCACCACTTTTAAAAATGAGAAGAAATTATCCTATCTTTTCTAAAGTGCTTTGACTGTTACAATGTAAATTGTCTCACAAGTGTAAATTATTCTAATATGTAAGTGTGGAATTTCTAGGATACAACCACAGGATTAGAAGAAACCTACCGTGTCACTATGTTGACTGCTTTATCAGGCAACAACAAACACTTGCCCTCTATATGAGAAAAGACTGCAACCGTAGAAGTAATGTCCTAAAAGTAATGTCCTAAAATGAATAAGCCATCCATTTCAGATCCACTCAGTTAAATAGGACTATTTTACCTTTCCTCTATCAAAGTTTTGAATGATGGTCAGGTGGAGACACTCTTTACGTTGCCACTCTGTTTGCATGGGGTAGTTGAGAAACTCTCTCAGGGGCCGATCAGACCACTCCAACAGCTCATCATACAGCAGGAGTGTGTAGGCAGCCTCTACAACACAAATTATAGCATGGTGTTTATGAACACTGAACAAATAAAACAGGCAAATGAAGTAAGGAGAAATGTGAATGGTCCTGACAGGATGCACCTTCTTAAAGGGCAACTTATTTCAAGTGCAAGAAAGATGGTAGTGCTGGTTTTAGACAAAGCTACGATCTACAGCTGTAATAAATTCAGCTTACAATTTTCATACACTATTAAAAATGGAGTCACTGAGACAGTTCTCCTGGAGTCTGACAATGCAAAAGGGGACAGAGAAATTAAGAAACAATTTCCTGCTTAGGCCTAGTCTTCTCTGATGCATAGAAGAAACTCTGAATGGCTCTGCTGTCTGCACAAGGGAACAGGGATAGGAGGATGAGAAACATCAGTAAAGAAAGACGAAAGAAGACAGACAGGACTGTGGAAACAGTCCAAAAGAGATCAGGGCAGAAAAGAAATGGAGAAGCAGATATGTGCTTAATAGACTCCATTCTTTCCGTAATAGAAATAAATCCCTCATAGCTGGGCCATAACACTCTACCATAACAAATAA
>VWZY01009796.1:707085-720473 GCA_013399075.1 Chloroceryle aenea
ATTTTATTTTATTTATTTCTGTGTTGGGAAGGAATCAAGCCTATTGCTGCTTTCTGGTTAGAGAACTGTAATAATTTTAGACCATGATTAGTAGAATTTATCAGGAAACAGCAAATTTAATAATATTTTTTGTACTTTGATTTAAAGAATTTGCCAGAGACTGTACATTAAACTAATATTAAATAAGTATCTCTATTGTAAAGTCAGACTTTGGTCAATTAGGAAGCACCAGAATTACTACTGGTTATGACAATTCAATTTGGCTAACTGTGCATATGCATTATTGTTGTTTTCCAAGTTAGTGTTCACATTATTTTTCTACTCACAGGACCTATTTGCATGAGTGAGTTTATACAAACACAGGCCATATGTTAGAGATGTACTGCAGCAGACAAAGAAGTTATCTACTGGGCTTATTTTATATTGGAAGTTTTATAGGTTGTACGTAAGGCAAAAAATAACTATAAAGTACTAAAGCTCTTCTTATGCTAAAGTTGCCCCAGACAACCATATCCTACCTCTACATCTGCTATATGAGTACCCGTAAGACAGGCGACTTAAACCAAACTGTACAGAGTTTTCTCTAACAGTAGTGGTGCTTCCTCTTATGCATCCAGCTTAAGAATCCATGTCTGAAAAATGATCACTGCAGCAGATGTTTGTGGGAGAGTGTGCTTTGAATCTCAGTGTCGTAAAATGCTAAGCATGGTGCAAAATGAAGCTACACTGCAACACCTATGTGCAAGGGAGACGACTGAAGACGTACAGACAATCTCAATTCTGGCATCACACAGCTTTCAGGCTGCTTAACTGGTAACATCCTTTGTCATAGTTTTAAGCTAGAGTTTGGTACTCAAAAGATAGAGTACATTTATATATCAATTTAATGGTATGGGTTGGAAAGGACCTTGAAGATCATCTAGTTCCACCCCCCTGCTAAGGGCAGGGACACCTTCCACTAGACCAGCTTGCTCAAAGTCTGGTATGGCCTTGAACACTCCCAGGGAGAGGGTATCTACAATTTCTCTGGGCAATCTGTCCCAGTGTCTCACTACTCTCATAGTGAAGATATTAAGAAGATTTTTTTTTTCCTACTATCTAATCTAAATCTACCATCTTTCAGTCACTTGACTATTGTGGCAGCCAAAGATTGTTCGATTTAAAGATATACTGATCTTCTCTCCTCCAGCAATTATTGATGGCATGTAGCTACCCAAACAAGTGCACTTTATGTTGCATAAAGAACAACCATGAACATTATCTTTTTATTTCTTCATTTAAAAGATAATGGCCAGTTGTGGCACTAAACTTGCATTGAGAAATCCTGGACAACAGCAGCAAATGGACAAATGTGGTATGTGAAGATTCAGAAAGGCATCAGCAAAGTGCTATACTTGTAACAGGTTTCAGGGTCTCTGCCTCATCATTAGTAAAGTGACAGGAATCCTCCTTTCTTTTCTTTTTTTAACCTGAAACTGAGGCTCTGAAACACAGCTGTGAAGAAGCACCACATGAAACAGCTAACCAGCAGCATTACAAAAAAGGATATAGGTTCAGATACTACCATAAAAACTTCCTCTAAAATTTACTCCTCTTGGGTGAAGAATGACCACATCCCGCATTTATTGCTAGTATGTATCAATAGTAGTAATTTATATTCATCAAGGAACAGCAAAAAGTAGAGTTGTGGGGCTGAAAAAAACCACCATACATTGAGAGAGATTAATTGGGCAAGTAAACTCAGCTTTTGCTTGGCTTGGTATGTTCTGCACTGAGGATACAGCACACAGGTTTGCAATAGACTGAAAATCATAAACCAGTCCTAAATATATTTTTTTTTGAGTTTGTACTCAATTACCTGTGAAGTTTTGTGCTTTCAGATGTAGATCATAGAGCTTATGAATATAGCGGATATACATCTCTTCCTTGTTTAGTTCAGTCTTGTAAAAATTCTGCAATAAAATTGAATTTTGTAATGAAATGTAGTAGTTAATAAATATCTGATAGTGGTTACAAGGAAGACTTCAAACATGATGATCTAGAAATACATACATATATATTTGAAAGTTTCACATGTACAAAGTCATTACACAGAACAGTAGTACAGTAAGAAATAATAAATAGAATGGTAAGTTTTTAGTAGCCAAGTCAACATACACTTGAATGTTTGTGGGGTTTTTTAATTTCTCATAGAACATTACAGAAAGAATCACATAGACCTGAAATCTAATGGTTCTTTATTTATAAATATAATCCATTCAAAGAGTGCACCTCATATATCCTTACTTAGGTCACTTAACATCTTGCTGAAAGCTGTATGTTGATTTTAAAATAGTGGCAGCACTTGGACCTTTGTATTAATATTTTATCAAAATATCTACTATGGTCTGTCTATTTTTCCTTCAGTGACAGCAAAATGCCAGAAGGACTTTGGTAGCTTTATGAAGAAATGTTCAATACAGTAAACAACATAAACCTGAATGAAACATGTGATTTCTTCAGCCTTAACTGATGCTAGGAACTGGTAACTGATTGATAAATATTGCACTGTATGACTGAAATATACCAATCTGTACTCTAAAATACCTAGGACAAAATTACTAGAAGTGGCTGAAGACTTCCACATGTGTAACTGCAATTTAGAATCATACAATTGTTCTCGCTGGAAGAGACCTTTAAGATCACCAAGTCCAAACATTATCCCAGCACTGCCAGGTTACCACTAAATCATGTCCCTCAGCACCACATCTACGCTTTAAATACCTCCAGGGATGGTGACTTCCCTGGGCAGCCTGCTCCAATGCTTGACAACTCTTTCAATTAAGAAATTTTTCTTAAGGTCCAATTGAAATCTTCCCGGCACAACTTGAGGCCATATCCTTTTTTCCTGTCACTTGTTACATGAGAGACCAACCCCCCACTTCACTACACCCTCCTTTCATGTAGTTGTCTCTTAACCCATTGCACTAAAAGTCCTGGTACTTGTCACAAGCTAAACTATACAAATCAAATAGTTATTCTCTGAAGCTCAGCTCTGACAATGTCCAGTTGGTCTGTAAGGCAGAACACAGCAAGATAATCCAGTCACAGCTCAGGAAATATATCATGCTAATAAAGGTGTCATGTCACTTTTCAACAAACTATTTCAAGATGTGAAATATAACAGACGCAGTCTTCAGAAAGGGACATCATGTAAAAAGTAGACTTCTCTAATTAATAACTCCCCCTTTTTTTTTTTCCATATAGGCAGTGTGGACATGTTCCACTTAAATGGCATATGACAGTGGAAAGTATCACAGGAAAACATTCTCTGTCTAAAGAGATGATGAAATTTTAAATTAATAGAACCTGAAATATCAATTAAATATCAAACCACAGTGAGGACCAGAGGTGCCTGAGTTACCAAAAGTTATTCAGTATACTTTCAATGCTTTTGTACATCTCTGTGATGACAGAGTTCTTTCATTAGGAATTCAACTTTCAAATTGGAGTTAGATGATTCTTAGGGGTAAGGAACTATCTCCACTAGAAACTTCTTAAACCAGCTTTTTCAAACAAGTATTAATAATGTGAAACGTACTCCAGATGATCCAGAGAGTGTTGAGAGTAGGAAAAGCATTCCTACCTTCTCCCTTCATCTGTTATTGCTGCTGGTGCACACCCCTCTTGCATATTTCATAATGTCTCATAATAACAGTTAATTTGATAACTTGGTTAACATAGACAATTCTATTTTCTAGACGAACAGCATATACCTCTATGGCAAAACAATGTAAAAATTCTCTTTTCATGCCAGTCAGTCATCTTATCTTTGGAAGTCAAAATACCATCGAAGTAGTGGTGAAATATTGCTTCTTCCTCTGGACTTCAGAAAATTGTAACATTACACATTCCTCTAATTAATTGTTGCATGAAACATCATTTGAGTTAACAACCTGTTCATCCATCATATGGACAAGCAAATGTTTTAAAATTTTTGTGCTACTTCTGTAATTGAAATTTCTTAGCATTCATTGTTGGGCAAACAGTACTAAAATTTGTCTGAAAATTAGAAATCACCTCAGCCTGTACAAGTCATTGAAAAATCCCATTAAAAAGTACTAAGGTGTTTTGTTTTTTTAAAATATTTGAATTTTCTTTTTGTTCAATTCTTGGAACATTTGCTATTAATAGTTTAAAAAGTCCTTTGTGGTTGGACGAAAATAATCCAGGTGCTTTATAGAATTCAGATCATGCCAGATATTCTGACAGAAAGCCAGCTGCTCTGTGGTTACATAGTAAACATCATCCTTATTTAGAGAGCACTGTTTTCTTGTTGAAGGAATCCTTTATTCTCTTATGTATAACTGCTACTTAGAAATGAAACTAAATTGTTTCACTGACGTCAAAAATGAAGAATTACAAGTCAGCTTATTTTGTTCCTTTCTTTTTCCATGGCTAAAAATACATCTTTCCAAAACATTCACCATGAAAACGGAAACTTTCCAAGGTTAATGGAAGTCAAAAAACTTGTCAGTGGAAACTGACCTAGAATTAAAACACATCTTGTAAACAAAAATGAAATCTTCTTCATACTATGAACTTGCAATATTGGTTTGTTGTAAGGACGGTAACATGAAAAGAGGAGGTCTTAGGCAGCATTTTTGTCTCTTCTATTGAGAAGAGAATAGATAACCTGCAGTCTTGAGAAGATATCCCATTCTTATATGTCAAGAACCAACTTGCATCAGTTATTGGGGAAGAAGGGAAATAGGAGAAATCATGTAAGTTTTGCTGGGTTTCAGAAAGGAAGTGTCCTGGTTCGAGTGAGAACAGAACTAATTCTCTTCAGTGATTTTACTTTTCAGCTCAGTTGTTCTAACCAACGGCACTTTGTGAAGTTAGCAGCCTGTTTTCCCAGGCAGTGTCTGCTGCTGGCAGTGATAACACCCCCTGTTAGAGTTACTACCAAGGACTGGTCTGCAGACCAAGGGTACTGATGGATCTTATGTACCACATTGGGGGTGCAGGAAAGTGAAAGGTGGCACCTGCAGGGAGAAGCAGACAGGACAGCTGACCCCAAACTGACCAAATGAGGTATTCCAGCCCATATACATCATATTTGCTATAAAGCAGAGGGATCTGGAGGGTCTATGCGTTTTTTGTTAGCTTGATAGCTTGCTTGCTCGCCCTCTTTCTGGGGGTTCCCAGGCTCTTCTCCCATCTTGGACTGCTTTGCCAGCTTTGCTTGGCTTGGCTCAGATTCTCTTTCAGTTCATTTCTTGGATCAATCATCCAAGGAGGACTCTGTCCCTTCTGCCTTCAATCCCAATCAGTGTGTTCCTCAATGGGGTACCAGAATCCAGTTACTGAACACAGTTCACATCTGCTGCAGGGCCCAGTCTGGGACTCCCCCAGTGCCTGCTCCACAGCATCAGTGGTGATGGTGATGTAACTACCATCGGGGGGGTTGGGTTCAATACTGGTTTTATATATATTTGTACATATTCTATTTTATTATTATCATTAAAGCTGTTCTAGTTTCCTTTTGTAATCGCTGAGTCTCTCTCAACCCCCCTCCCTTCCCTTTGGGGAAAACAGAGAGCATCTGTTATTGGTCTAAGGGGCCGCCCTGACCCTAAACCATGACAGGAGGAAATGCCTGTTTGTTTCCATGAATTCAGAGACCAGTGAAACTTGGAAAATATTCAGTCAAGTTTATCCAGCAGCAATAGTCTCAGTCCAACTATGAAATGCCAAACAAGACTACCTCCCAACTGTACTGATTTCACCCTAAAAAAAAAATATCTGTGATCTGAAGTGCAGTATTCTCTCAACTTCCACTCAAACTGTGTCATGAAGCAAGGTGCTTCCTAGTCAAATATGTGGATATATATTAGGAAATTCTTGACTGAAATCAAAGAGAAGTAAGAAGTATTATACAAACCAAAAGGCTAACTGTGCAGCCAATCTTTTTGCCATCCACTTCTCCCATTTTCATGCAGTCCCTAAAACAGAAAACAATGAAAGTCAAAAGGAATGATGTTTATCCTCTTACAGTGAAGCACATCTCAGAAAATGGACATATTTGTCTGGGCAAGCTGACTGAAGCGATACAGCCCAAAAGCATTTGTGTGAACAGCTGACCCAGGTGTGTAAGGGATTTCATGCCTCCTTTTCTAGGGCATGGAATATCTTAGTCAACATGAAAGTCGGTGCTTTTTTTCTGGCTCCCTGAATGATTTGCTAGGTGACTGCTGGAGATCATTTGGTTACTTCATACCTTGTGCTCAAATAATGCCAGCAGAAACCAGAATGGCTGCCAGAAGAGGCAGTCACACTGCCCTCCTGCTCTTAGGCACTCATTCCCAGTCCTGAAATGATGCCTGCACAAACCTCAGGAAGAGATACAGGTTAGGCAGCATCTTTTGGTGGGTGAAGCTTTCCCATGTCAGTCAGATTATCACAGTGCAGCAAAAACACTTGTGTTGACACAAGGAAGAGGGTGATGTGAATGAGGGAATGAGCAGAGTAGTTTGCTTCCTTCAGAGACAGTGTACATCTGAAACGGTTGTGGAATTACAGCATTAGTTCCTCCTCTGGAAAAACAGAATGATCCTGATCTCTGTGAAATGTCCCAAGATCCACCAAATTTTTCTTAGAAGCACTATAATTAGTATCATTTATTATTTGAGGAAGCAACAGATCTGACCCCCAAGTTAAAAGTTAAACTGGAACCATGCAGAGTTGATTATCACACAGGGAAAAGTAGTCAGTATAACCATGCTGGAGTAAAATATAACAGGCAGACGTCCCCATGCTGTCACTAAAAGAAATTAACTTTAAAACATTCTTCCGTAAATGTGCTAAAGAGTCCTCCCAAATATTCTCATAACTTACCAGTATACACAATTGTTTTGAAAGACTGCAAGCCCTGGAGGCTGTAAACCCACCAATAACCAATCAATAATAAGCGGAGTAGCACTGCCAGGCTTCAAGAAATTAAGAATTCAATCTCTGTCTTAACAAAATGACTTTCCTTCCAATCTATTAGTGACAATAGTAAGTGGAGTATCAGGTCTCATCATATGTCCCTATGGAATCAGGGAAAAAGACCTAACACCCTCTAGAAAGTACTACAATTGATGGCAATAAGGAGGACGAAGTTGAAATCTGAAGTCTCTACATGGGCTTCATAACTGACTGAGAAAATCCCTCTCCTGAAAGGGAGTATATGACTCTTATTTCTCTGTACTTTGTTCATGGGGTAGAGTCAGATTTGAGCTCCTCACACAGAGATAATATCTTAGTACACATACTTACTATGCTGGCTGACACTACAACTAAGCATGATTGACATAGTGATAAGAATTTTGCATATTCTGTAAAACAACTGTCAGGTGATTAGTCTTGAGCTCTGTGTCTTCAGACAGACTTGAGTCACTAACCTACTGGAAAAAGTTCCTTTACTCCTTGGCAGGAAACTCACGCACGTCACTGGATTTTCATACTATGGGGAGGCTACTTGGTTGGTTTTCAGTCTGCTTGTCTCATTTTCCTGTTGCCTAAGCAGCTGCTGTCAGAGATCCTGAGCATGTACAGCTGATGTGTCCACATGCAGTCATCATTTGTGCAAGAACACCTATTTGCCTCCTAATATTTAGAAGGTAACAACACAACTATAAACCATGATAATTGCTCACCTGTAGTCCAGTAACCTCTCCATGAGGCGAGTCACAGTGGCGATTAGTGAAACGCCACTTTCCCTCCATGTTTCCCGCTCAATTTTCTTCAGTAGACTGAAAAAAAAGCCAGAACAATTTCACCATTTATTTTTAACTGTCACCATAGCAACCATTCTGCTTTTACCAGTACCTTAATAGCTTAGCAACATCTTCGATAGTTAGGTTTTCTTTTACAAACACCCTCCCAAGAAGCACAATTTGCAAACAATGTCTTACCTAGGATAAGGACCAAAAAGTGGAATTCTAGTCCAGGAAGCATTGACAAAACAAATGATTTTTATATTAGCTGCATCAGGTTAAAATGTATCAAATACCTCATTTTCAAAATATATGAATATCCCAAAGACTTAAGAGAACTCTTGCATAACATTTAGGTATTAATTTCATGATGATACATCAGAAAATGGGGAGTTTAAAAATTAACCTAGAGAAGAATATTTATCAATTTAATATACTGTCTCAATGGGATCTCAAATTTTTTAACAAAGATTTTTCCTCCTCTAACATTGCACTGCACATGAAATATAAGAATAGGAAAGGGATTTTAATAAGATGATTCCCCCTCTTTACTTAACATTTCCTTCTGAGAACATACTGTCATGCACAAATAAAATTTCATTAGCCTAAATTGTCATAAGATTCCTTATTAAAAGCTCTTGTGTTGAGTTCTTATACTAATATAATTGCAGATTACACACAGAATGAAAAGATTTCCAAATAGTGTTGTAAATCGAACTGTCAGGAAAGTTATACTTAATATTTCTGTTACACGCCTCTGATTTTCACTGCTTAAATTTATCAATTATTAGTCATTTAAACATGAATTTCCTACATTTCCTCTCTGAGAATGAACAGGAAAATATTCATGTACAGAGTTGTTTTATGCTTTTTATCCTGGTGCAGGTCCTCATGTGGTTTACATGTCCATGGAGATATTTTAGCAGTCTCCCTGAAAATACACTCAGGTACGGTCGGTTTACTTAAACGTCACTAAAAATTGCCACATCCATATATATATAGATTTGTAAATAGTTGTTAATAGCATCTCTGAACCTTCTGTCTGTACTGGGCAAGCTGTCAGCTCTACTGACCTTCATCTATACTGAGCATGTTCAGTCCCATAAAACTCCTACGTCCAAATTTCACCGAATATACAACAGCGCCCAGTAACTCCTACATGCCAACTGCACTAACTATACACTCCAGCTCTGTTCAGCTCCTTACATACAAAGGGATGTTGCAAATGTGATTCTCCAGACTAATTTGACCTAAATGAAGCTGTGCTCTGCTGGAAGCAAGATGGAAATACTGATCTTCATTCTGCACTCTTCAATCTTAGTCTCACTTCTCTTTAGGAGGCAATCAGACATTTTTCCCTCCCATTCAGACTGGCTACATGTCACTGCTAGCAAAGACAGATGACAAGGCTGTCCTTAACCAGAAGAGTCTGAAGCAGTGACCTGGCATCTCTGCTTTACATACAGAATACACAGGCTAACATAATTTGCTTTTAAACCCCATATGTTCCTTTCAATACAAGTTTTCATGTCTAAGAAGAAATAAGAGTAGAGCCTGTTACATTATTAAGCACTGATTACTGCACTGATTTTTTCCTTTCTATTGCCTTTCAACACTGTGTTAGAGACATTTCAACCTAAATTCATCAAAATAATTACTTAGTTCCTGTAGAAAAACTGCAGAAATCTGAATTCTCTTTTAAAACAGATGGTTTTCATCTGCATTTGACTTATGCATGTTCTTTAAAAATGTAGTGGCATATTCATTACAAATATACAATTTCTACAAAAGGGTTGTGTAGATACATTCAAAGTACTTATTGAAAATGACACGAATGTCGTCAGTTGAACAATTTTATGACTTGCCTTCTGATGCATGCCTCCCCCTCTCCACCACACATCTTTCACCACAATGCACAGAAAAAAACCTCAGAATGAATAAGCTACTCAAATACATCCCTTGGCTTCCTCATTGCTATATCTAGATAGACTTAAATCCCAAAATCATTAAAAAATGAAATTAATAAATAACACAGAGAAACAATGAAAGTGCTTCTACCTATACATACTACTATAGACAAATCTAGGCTCACATGAACAATTGTGGTTGGTTTTTTTGGTTGTTTTGTTTTCTTGGGTTTCCAAGAATGAAAGAGTGGAGTGAAGACCCAGAGGATCAGAGCTCTGCAGGGATGAATGCAGGTTTAGAACCATGTTCAGGCTAGCTATATCACATAGTAAGTGGAGTTTATATGCCTAAACCACAGAGTTATTCAGACCACTAACTCATTGGCATCTAGTCCTAAAGGTAACTTAAAACATGTGGATGTCTATTTTGAGTAGAAAGTCTTCCAGGTGCCTCCTGATAGCCAGAGGCTCCCTCATCTAGTAAATGGGTCAAAGTCAAACTTTGCTGCAAAAGTTCAGAGATGAATGAGGAGCTACCCAAACTCTGAAAGACTCAGTCCAGACAGAGTCTAACTGATGCACAGGGACAGTGCTGAATTCAATCATGCAATTGGAGGAAGAAATTAAGATGACTGAAGACAGCAAGGGAGATTCAGCAGTTATCACTTTTTATGTAATAGCTTCATGGCTAGAGAAATTGCCCACAAACTGGCAGAACTCAGTATTAAATGCCTGCTCAGTTTGAATGTCAACTCCAGTTTCTTTAGAGAGAAGACTCTATCAGGTCCCCAGAGGAGCTCACTAGCTCACGTTTTGTGCTTTGATAATGTGGTCAACCTCCAAACCTGAAATGGCTCGTGTCAGCCCAAACTGGAATACAGCTGTGGAAGTAATAAACTGGCAGCATCCATCAGATTCAGAACTGGAGTATATCCCTTGGCTTCCAAGGATTTTATTCTAACCACAGTTTAACAAAATTAAAGTATTCTTTTCCCTGTGCTAATTAACTCACAAATTCAATTGCAGTGTTACTGTGTGAATGCAGACCAGGACACCTGTCATACAGTAATTACACTGGGTAGCAATTACAACATCATGATAGCAAAAGGTTCACTACTCCATGCTTTGCAGCATTTCAAATGACATCAGAAGCGAATCCCCGAGTGGTCACATTCAAGTCCCTAGAAAGACATTGATTCAAAAAAAAATTCCAGTAGTTGTCTTCCCTGTACTTTCAAAATGTCTTTTCATTTGATAAAGATAATTCCATTATAAGCACTAAATTATAAGCACACAATATTTTAGAGGTGTTCAGAAATGCATATAATTTGTCCTTGAAAATAGAAGATGTTCAAAGAAAGAATGCAGTGACTGTCTCTGGGGAAAAAAAGAAAGCAGTTAATGTGGGAGTTGAGAGATTTAAATTCATTTTCCAATTCAGACAAAATAAACAAAAAACTGAAAGTGTCACACCCACTGCAGTTACTAGACTGTATCCAAAGTAGGTGTGTGCATCCCCTTGGTTCCCAACTGTACCTATCAAAACCAATCATGCTGAATCTTCAGAAAGATTAGGTAATATTGTAGCATTTCCTTTCATGACAGACTACAAAACCACTGCTTGCTGCAAAACTGTATTATTGTTTCATAGTCCTTTGGTACATACCACATCTCTGTCACTTTAGCCTAAACAAGTCTGCTTTCTTGCACTGTCTAAAGAAACTCCAATATTGCTAAGTTTAAATTATCCAAGGAAGAAACAAAAAAAATAAATCTCAAGCTAACTGACCCCATCCCTTGCATTCATCTCCCTAGACTGTCCATTTAATTTTTAATGTTTTTCCTTCACATGCCCTAGAACACTATGTCATCCTCCATTTTAACTTAGGATGTTCTCCAAGCTCTCCTCTTGAGACGTGTTAATGTATGGAGTCAAATACTCAGCTGACAAAATAATGATAAATACTATTTTTTCTTATGCTGGAAGAGAACTTGAGCAGCTACTCTGAAACTTCTCAAAGCATTCAGTTTTACCTTCTGTTAGGCTAGAACAGAAACAACAAGTACACTGATGCTGTGAGACATTTTGCAATTTAAATTACTATGACTATGTCTTCAGCATTTAGAATTATAAAAGACTCATCATTTTTCACTGTATCTCGGTTAACGTCCCCCAGTTTAAATCAAATTCAAAACTGTAACAGAAATTCAGAACTATATTTCCTACCAATATGCTTTCTTACAGGATTTTAAGTTCATTCGGTGGCAGACAACCTGATGTATTTTGTACATGAGAATGCATTTACACTTCATTTTATAATTAAGAGTTTTCCCTTAAGTCATTAGACCTAATTTGAAGTTAGAATACTGTATTACTAGAATATTGAAATCATCTTACCTTCTATTCTCTTTACTTAAATTATGAAAAATTTCATGAATAATTACAAGAAAGTTCTGCTTTAGCATTCTGTACTGTTGTTTGGCATTATTCATTCATTTCTACAATATTCTGCCTAATATCCCTACTCACTTCTGCTTCTGTAAATGATAAATATTTAGGAACTCTATTTTTTTCGATGCAATACAATTACAGATTATTATATGTTTGCTATTCACAGACACTGAGATCTGAACGTTGTTATTTAAGCAAAGATGACAGAACTAAAACTAATACTTAAGAAGCCATATAAACAGATAGATCATGTGTTTAATAGTACTGAAGAATCACAGTTTGGAATCTTGAAGATCAACAATACTTCTACTAAACACACCAGAAATAAATAAAATCTTCCACTTAGGTGAAATTGAGTTCTGAGGAACAACAGAGACAGAGTTCAGTTAGGTATTTGGTACCTGTGATAATCATTTATCTTGGTCAATAGTAAAACTTATGGGCAACCTTAAGGACTTCAGCATTATTATTACCTTTCCCTATTAGATTTCAGGGATATGTCATATATTAAAATATACTAAAAGCTTAATAAGTAATTTATAAAAGAAAATATTAAGAAATAACCACAACACTTATGAGAATAAATTTTTTTACATAAATCAAGAAATCAACAAGTGACATTCCATAGATAAGTTTCTGGCAATAGAAATTACTTATTAAACAGCTTCTTCTTGAATTCTCATGCCTTATTTTCAAAATGTTCCATTTGAGCTCTACCTATGCAATTTTGAAGCATTTCATGCCTTTGTGATTTTAAAATTAGTAGGTAGAGAAACAGAGTGTTCTGTGGTATAACAGATTTAGCCTTTCCCAATTCTAGCAGTATGCAAGAAGTACAGCCAGACTTTACAGAATGCCATGCAACACCATAAAATGTTTTATTCCTCAGATTTTCAGAAAAAAACCAAACCAAACAACCCACCAAAAAAATGAGATTCACAACTGTTGTAAGCATTACTCTTCTACATTGACATTAGCTCAATGAATTAGCATAAGATAAACATATTACTCACATACTGTTGAAGAGCTCTCGGTATGTTTCATCACCTTTACCTTCCGACATTAGGCTGTCCAGTTTGTCAATCAGTTTTGCTTCCACCTGCAACATATAAGTGTGGTGTCAACAGCTTTTTTTTTTTTTTTTCCCCTTTCATGAGATTTGAGAAAAATGAGGGAGGATTAATTATTGGTCAGTCATGTAAATCTGATGATCTGATAAGTTGCTCCATCTCGTGAAGCTTTGAAGCTGTTATTCCCAAGGTTTGTGGGGTTTTCTTTTTTTTTTTT
>VWZY01009796.1:720700-745681 GCA_013399075.1 Chloroceryle aenea
TTTTTTTTTTTTTTTTCTTTTTTTTTTTTTTTTTTTGAGGGAGGGAGCTAATTTAAATTGAGCAACGTGACTTTAAAACTACAGGCTGAGTAGCATTTGCTGCTGCTAAGGCAGCTATCTATTTATGGAGTCAGACAAAAAGCACACAGCCCAAATAAATTGCCTGAATTCTCACTGCAGGGCTGTAAGCACAAGCCATTTTCTTAGACTTCAGTAAAAATACCATCTTTTGCTGACCTGCACCTCACTCCTTATAAATTAATTCTTATAAATGTCTGAACACCTGAGGGGTCAGACTTTCTTTCCTGATAGTGTATTTGACTAGAAATCCAATTTGCTGGATTTATGCATTAGCTATCAAAGAAACTTACAGAACATATCTTATGGCTAATGACTCCTTCAATGTATATTTTAAAGTCTATTGATAATAAACAATATAGAGGTGAGGCTATATGGTATGTTAATATTTCAAACCTCCTTTTTAGCAGCAATATATTAGCAAACCCAAATCTAGGGCAGAAACCAAGCTGTTGTCAAGGTATTTTATTAGAGAATAAATCTATTACAATTTACATTTAAACTCAAGCTAGAAATACAGAGAAGAAGTGGATTTTTTCCTTCTCCCACCTTGTTAACATTTCTATAGTGACTTTTAATAATAAGCTTATATATTGATAGTGAAAAGCTACCTACTTACATCACATGCACTCCTCCGTTCTTAATAGTTTGTTTTGTGTTTCAGATACAGCTCCCACCCTAAGCATTACGATTGCCTGGGAGTAATTCAAATACTTCTGCTATCCTTCATTTGAAGCAGCAGGAAGGAGGGCACTGAGAATTGGTTTGAGGCAGTCTGAAAGAAATGAGTGGGAGCTGCAGGAGCAGATGGCACACTTCGTCGTTCCTTCCTGGCCCGTTAGAAAGGTGTTTGAGCAGCAAGAATACTTCAGTCCTTACAGAAGAACATTTCTCACAAGGACCATCTGATCTTTTTTCATACCAACCCGAAGGGAAGCTAGTTGAATGCTTTTTAACCAGTAGTCTGTACTGCTGTAAAGCAGATGAAGAACCACAATAAACTCAGCCTGTGGAAGACAACGCAAGTTTTCCTCTTTACCTTGTTGGGCCATAGATTTTATGCCTCATCTTACATGACGAGCATGATAGCATTAATTGAAGGATCTTACTACTCCTGCAGAAAGTAAAAAGGGAACACCCTTGTAATCCCTCTCCAACAGGTATAATGTTATGGGCAACCTTCTCCACCCTGAGTCACTAATGGTTGGGACCAGCACTCTTTGAAGTGCTTGAATTTCAGTCCTGTTTTATAAACAGCTTCACATACAGTACCTGTTTAAAGTTTCCACTTCGCCTTTGCTCCCAGTCCATCATGTCATGAAAAATGGGAATCATTACATTCCTCAGGTCTGGCTGAGGGATCAAGGTCACTTCCAGGAAGGGGCCAATCAGTGCTGGAATAAAGTGAAGTTTGTGTTCCCCTAAAACAAAAATGGACATGAACTTGAATGTGAACTGGGTGTCCCGTGAGCTATCAAGCAATCCATATACTATGGGAGGAATTAAAACCCAACACTCTAAATGTCTATAGAATTTTTCTGTCATGTCCCTCACAGCATGGGCTATTTCTTAAGACCAAAATGTGAAAACCTGCAGACAATAAAATAATGCCAATATAATTTATCAGATTTTATTATGCAGTGCTGAGTTCAAAGGAAGGAGAAGGACCTGGGAGTCCTGGTGGACAAGGCAGCAGTGTGTTCTTGTAGCCAAGAAGTTCAATGGTATTCTACGGTGCGTTAAGAAGAGTATGACCAGCAGGTCAAGGGAGGGTGTCCTGTCCATCTATTCTGCTCTAATGAGGCCACATCTGGAGTGTTATGTCCAGTTCCGGGCTCCACAGTTCAAGAGAGCCAGGGAACTAATGGAGAGAGTCTAATGGAGGGCTACAAAGATGATTAGGGGACTGGATGATATCCAGAGTTCCCTTCAAACCCCTACCATTCTATGATTCTGTGATATGACAGTGGGTTACCTGTATCCCAAGTTAATCTTTCAGAGGATAACATGGAGAGACAAAGCACTCTCTGAACATTTCATTTGTTTTTCACAGGAATGGTTTGGTTTCTAAGCTCTACTTTCTTGTGTTTACAAAATGGTTAACTGTCTGATATTCTGTGCTCATCAAAAAGAGGCAAGTACTTTGACTTTTACTTATCTTTAGTTTTTTGGATACAAAAATGGAAGTACATGTTTTGGCTGTTCTCAAAAACTTTAAAATTTAAAAATCAGTTCTAAACCATTTTCCATTAAATCACCATATCCTACTTGGTAGAAAACTAAGTTCTTGTCAGGAAAGCTAGAAATGACATACAGTAAAGAATGACCATTCGGTTTCAGTTTTCCGTGTGTAAGACTTCCGATCTCTTTGCAATAGGGAGATTATATATCACAATGCACTGACTTTCTAAAATGAGAATTCATTTATGTCCAGATTACATCTGAATATTCCACTGGACAGTCACCCCTGCTTGATGCTCTGCTAAGTGTCTGTGTGCAGACCAGAAAACCAGAATTCCCTTTGCTGGAAACATCCTGGGATGCACATCCGTATGAAAGCAAGGTAACTGGACAAGAATCAAGGCTTATGATGACTCTTAGTGAAAAGAGAGCTATAAAATCCTGGCTAGAAAAACACCAATTATATGAAATATCCCAGCTAAGCATTTAACTGGACATATTACCAGATGAACTCCATACTGTTCCTCACAAAACTCTCTCCATCTGAAAGGGATAATGATTCCCTCTTGGCCTGCATACTGGGTTTGTGTTCAGTAGAAAACAACATGAGTGGGGAGATGATGTTTTATCTTAGCATGCAGGAGTGTATCCTTGGTATAAAAATTTAGGAATACCCATCATGTATAAAAACAATTTAAAGGGATGCCTTAGAGTGAGCAAGCAATACTAATTACTGTAAATAAGCAAAATATGCTGCACAACAAATATTCTTGTTGGGGAAAAGATTTTAGAATCGGGATGACAGTATCTGAGTAATCACTGACATTCTTCAGATCTTTAATGGACGCTTTAATGAACTATTGAATAATTGAAATGTAAAGATGACAAACAGAGTGTCCAAATCATCTACTTAAGTTTAGATTTTCTTCACAAATAACATTTCACTGCATTTCTCTGAGGTTCATACTTTCAGTTTGCACAGCTATTGTTTATAAATATAAAAATGTTCTTAAGTTTATATCCAAGCATATCTTTGTCTCGTGTTGTCCAATGTGTCATTTAAACATCACTTATTGACTTGTTTATGCCTTTATATTTTAGCATAACTAGGATTTAGGCGAACATATGATGCAAATACAGCATCTCAGGAGAGCTTCAGAATAAAGATAAATGTCTGCTCCTTAAACTGTTTGGCAACAGAACTAAAATTGTGAACGTCAGTATATTTCTAGGCATAACATTTCTGCCCAGAACACTACTTTCTTTTCTAATTTTCTTTGATGGTGTTCTTTTAGTTCTCTTTGACATTAGGGGTTGGGTCAGATACAGTATCAAGCCTTAGAGAGCAGAGTTTAGTTATAATGAAGGGAATTACAGATGACTAGGGGTTTCCTAAACTTGAATAAAGTCTTCATGTGTAATTATCAGCAACTCCTTTATGCCTGGGAAATGTACTTAACAGGTGAAGAAATAATAAATGTTTTTCATTTTATGACCTACTGATGATGTGTTTAATTGCTTACCTAAATTTTGCCACATGCTGAAGATTTCACATCCCATTGTCACCCTCATGTCACCATATCTGCAATGGATTAAAAAAATAAAGCAAAACAGTGAAAGATCACTGAAGAAAACCTAATTCATATGCCATTCTTTGACACTGTTAACTGAAGTGTCTCATTTGTAGTCCACAAAAAAAACTACTTTAAAAGTTATTGTCTTCCGAGTTTTTGCTCTTTCCATTGTACCCAGCTAAAATCAGATTTTGTAACTCGGGTTTATTCGCAAAAGTATCAAAATTCAAAAGTATCAGTTCTTTGCACATGCTATACATCAGTAACACAGTTGTGAAGCAAAAGCTGCTTTGTTGGTTTTTTTTTTAAGTCATATTCTGTAGTTCTCTCTCTGAGAAAAATCACTTTGCTCTGGATTAAAGAAATATTATTAATTTATACAGAACAGTACAGTGCCTGGCAGAAAGACCTGAACCAATGTGAATCAACTTATGCATAAACTGGAAATTAAGCGTTGGCACTGCTGCAACTGCCCAATATCTGAACCAGTTTGGGCATTTCTATGATGGCTGCTATCACCTCTGAAGACCTATAGAAAAGGCCAGAACCAACTGTCATTCTAGTCAGTGGGAACACTATTGTCATTATCTTTTTGGTAGGCCCTTTTGCAGCTTCCCATGCCTTGAATTTTGAGAAGTGTCTGATCTATTAGTTTTCTAGAAGCTGACAGCAGTACTTACTTTTCTAAAACCTTTTTCTTCTTGGAAGGTGTGAACATCTCCAGTTGCAGACATAACTGGTTTATAAAAATGACAGCAAGAAAAAAGTAGGAATCCCATATCTAGAATAAACATATGGCAGTTGGTTATTTAATTTTCTCAGTATCACCATTTTATGACCACTCAAGAAGCAAATTTTCAAATCATATCACTTGTTTCAATCTCAATTAATAAATTACTCAAACTGGTTTTGACTAAATGTCTTTGCATCCAAATACACTTTTCACCAACTCAAAAATGTAAAGCAGAAATATATCTATTTTACATATGCTATATCTCTTAAATATAAAGGTTTCAGAGATGCAGATTTTTTTTTTTTAATCCCTTCAAATCTGAAAACCTTACCTTGTAAATTTGGGGGAAAAAATGGTATATTAAAATAAAAGACTATAAAAAGTTCTGTCTTTGTGTTCAAAACCCCCAAAATTCTGTACCTCAAAAGCTATCACAACAGAATTGTCATTCTCTGGCCCATCCTACTTGATAGTATTTGCAAGTCTCACTTGCTTCAGGCTTCACTGGACAAAACCAAAGCTAGCTTTGTTACCATATTACAAACCTCCAACTGTCTTATGCGCATACATTATGAATCAGATTTTGAATCTCCTCCTTAGATTTGAAGATAAATCTAAAGACAGTTTAAAATACATTCAAATAGCCCAGCTGTAGATGCTCGATAGCAGAAGGAAGAAAGACGTGTAGGGGGAGCCCTATTCCAGACACTGAAGTCCTGCAAGACAGTAATTAATTACATTGCTAATCAATTTTAAGGAACATATATGCCTACAGGCAATTCTTATCAGTTTTAGCCTCTGAATTTGTGAAACTTCAAAAAGAATTAGACTTCCTCATGTCCAGTTATATCAAGTGGATAAATCTGCATTCACACCAATCTCTCCAACAGGAGTCTGGGTTTTCAGAGAAGCATCCACAACTCTGCTGGAAGTCAACAGTAGATCGCTGTCTTCTCTAGGAAGGAAATTATGCACTTTTTATGACGAAGCAACTGGACTAATGTCTCTTGGTTGGGTAGAATATTCATTCATCTTTCTATGGGAATGGGTCTTTATAGACACATTCTTAGGTCTTGTCATCTGAATCCTAAAAGCATCATTCTGTAATTCACAGTTTATCATAGGTACCATACCTCACTATATGAGGTACTCATTAGCATCTCAAACTATATTCACCATGCAGTCTCATAATTTTCTAATATTAATTATGCATGATGTTAATTGGCCATGATAGAAATACACAACTGCAAACCTGTATTTTGGATCAATTTGCATTGATTCAAAAATGGAATGATTTTTCTTTCTGCAGTAATAAAATTAGTATCTATAAGCCAAAAATTTGCTTTGCAAAAATCCTGAATAAGTAATCTAACACAGAGGCTGAAATAACAAAAGGAATAATATGAAATTAATAAACAATCACATTACTCCTGATTGTTAAGACAGTCCCACATTTAAGAAAACCTTAATCTCTGAGCACATGAAAATGCTGGTTTAGTGTATGTTCTAGCTGTTTAGATGCTGCAGCTAAGTTAAATAACAAACAACCAAGCCACAGGATAATGTAGCAGTTATTGCATCTATCTTATGTTAGACACGTTTACTCTACCTTGTAATCAAAGTTCTCATTTAAGAAGTTTTTTCGAAGGGCATCCGAAAGGTAGAGGACTGTAGTAATGATCACACTGGGAAGAAAAGAATGAAAAATACAGTATTTTTCATTAAATGAAAATTAATATTTAATACTCAGAGCAAGACAATTATCCAGTGGAGGAATAAATGTAACATGTGTGGTAGCTTTAAATACCTATTAAACATATAGAAAATATGACTACTGAGAGCATCTATCAACAAACAACATGCACATCAAGAAATAAAAAATATTAAAATAAGTATGATGCAAGAACGTGTGCCAAAACCAGATGTTCTGTATAGAAGAATATAATTGATCTAAAAGATAAACCATAAATTTTGTTCTCCAAATAATGCTGAGATCAGATTTAATACACACTTTGTCATAGCAACTCTAATATATAGAGTTCAGCAATTTGTTTTCAACTTTCCTGGTACTGAAAATAAGTGCATATAGCTTATAAATAGAAAATCTAGTCCCAATATAAAATACCGATGGCCCTATGGACAAGAAGTCTTTTTATTGACAACAGAAAAATGCAAAATTGAATGAGCTCTGTGCTTCTAAGAACTCAATTCTGTGTGTTGCAAACAGTCAGACATTGCCCTACATGGATACCTGCCTGAGTTATATCTGTCTATCTTAGATGAATATATATTACCAACAGCCTTTCATAAGCGATTGTTACCAGAGGTCAATGACAGCCTTGTTCATAGCAGCAATCAAGTTTGGTAATCTACAGAAATGGAATATCCCTAAAGGTTATTTAAATATAACTCATTGCAATGATTCAACCTTTAAGTTAACCTCTGCAACACTTGTGTCTATAAACATATTTAGTAAAGAGAAAAATCCATATAAACCATTAATCCTTTTGGAAATAGTCAGTAGTGAGTGGATGCTAACAGAGGAAAAAAAGATAAACATAGAATGATCTCTTTGCTGTTATACTCATGTATTTTACAACAATCAACTGTTTAAAGATCTTCTGAGAAAAAGGTTATATCTACACATTTCATTTAATTACCATCTACCTACTATTAATACATCTAGTACTTTTTTGAACATGTTCTTTACTTGTATGCTGGCACTTTTGGTAGATTTTAAGTTTATAAATACAAAATGGCTATGTATCATTAAGGTTATTAGTAGTCCAAATATTTGCTTCCATTTGTCTACTTTTAAAATGACTGTCCCAAACATTACCTTCTGGTTTGATGTGTTTAAACAACTGTAACAGACAAGTCTAAGACTTTTTAGAACACTGCTTGAGTCTCAAATTTAATTTGTTCATAGTTCCATTCCTCAGGTGCCATTTTCATATGCATTCTTTTCTCAACGATTATATTGTAGCTTTTCTATCTAAGTAGTGTTCCATATTTAGCACTCATCCGTAGTTTACCCCACTTTCCCATTATCAGGGACTTACAGGGTGTGTACAGCTCTCTCTGTTTCAGCATGGAAGACAAAGTGAAACATTTAGAAACTGTAACATATGCAAAACTAAGAATCAAAGCATGGATAAAAAGATTCCTGTCATTCTTGTTATTATGCATGATTTAATTTACAGGCCATATGTTTCACAAAATGGAAACAGTTTGCATGTTTCAGGAAGAAGTTCTTAGAGAAAAGATAAATCAGTTCATTAGAACCATTACTATGCAAAATTTCAACCTAAGTCCACAAAAATTGTATGCAGAGAAAATTCCAGAAGATCTAAAGAACTGCAACAATACTGCCAAATTTATATTACTGTCATGGCTTAATCCCAGCCAGCAACCAAGCACTATGCAGCTGTTTGCTAACTCCTTCCCCCTGCCCTAGACAGATGAGGAGGACAATCAAATAAAAGTAAAGCTCATGGGTTGAGATAAGAATAGGTTAATAATTGAAATAAAATAACAACAATAATAACAGTAATGAAGAGGAAGATAACAAAAAGTAAAAGAAATAAAAACCTACAAAGATAAGCAATGCACAATGCAATTGCTCTTCACCCACTGAGCAATGCACAGACAGGTCCCCAGCAGTGACTGACCCCTCCCAGTAAACAGCCCCGAGTTTGTATACTGAGCATGACATCCTATGCAATGGTTTATCCCTTTGGCTAGTTTGGGTCATCTGTCCTGGCCGTGCTCCCCACCAGCTTCTTGTGCACCTCCTCACTGGCAGAACATGAGAAACTGGAAAGTCCCTGGCTTAGAATAAGCACTATTTAGCAACAACTGTAACATCAGTGTGTTACCAACATTATTCTCATACTTAATCCAAAGCACAGCACTGAAGCAGCTACTAGGAAGAAAATTAACTCTACAGTAGCTGAAACTAGGACAATTGCATAGTTCTATTTATGTCTGAGACAATTCCTTTCTTGCCATTGCTGGTGAAACTAAAGAAAAAGATCTGCTTCAATTCCTATGACAAGGTGATTAGAGAAGAAATCTTAAATGCAATTATTAGAATGTTTGCTTTCAGAATTTTCTTGAAATAACAGAATAATTGCAGTTGAGGTATTTCTTGCACAGTTCAGGTTTGATTTACTTTGGTTTACCAAAGATATGATAGGAATTATTTGATAAAATGTGAGACTGTAGAGTGAGAGTGCATATGATGTAGATCAAAACACCCAAAAAATCAGATTGAACACAGAAAGATGAAGCCATTGTTTTTGACCCACAATCTGTTATTCTGAATCTACAGCAAACTAAAATCAGGTAGGACAGAAAACATGGCTAAGATTGGAGGGTTCTCTTTCCTTACAAGAAATTCCCTACAAATAATGTAGGTTCTATAAAAAAAAAAGCAAAAGTGAACAAAACAGAGACAGCAGCCAGAGGACAGATGGACAGCTGCCTGATCTGGTACAATATTCACATTCCAAGTTGCTTCCCAGCCAAGTATTTCAAAACAATAACAACATTTATTTGAAATCCATTTGAGTATCATACTAGAAAATATTGAGTTTGCAATAAGACTTGTTTTTCTTCCTCTTGCCACCTGCCACACATTTGTTCAGAATCACTTTCTGTTTTACAGGAGAAACCCTCTGATTTTAGCTACTAAATTATTCTGAGCTCATACACAGAATGTTGATGGAGTGGCTTTTTCATCAAATTTTCACAGCAAACTTTTCTGCAATAACCTGTTTGAAAAATCCAAAGCAGCCCTTAGAAGTTCAGCAACTGTCTGAACTGTGCTCTGGCAACCTGACTTTTGCCTTGGCAGCCAACGGTAGAAAATCAAAGCTTTCTTTTTTCCATTCTGATATGGGACAAATACATAACATTAGCTAGTCATTTCCTCCTTTGCTATTTCAGAGTGAAATCTTCCTGAGCACAGAGGTGTTTGAACAGAAAAAAAAACCAACTCCTTCTTTCATATTTCATAAATAAATGAAATAAATGAAGTGTCCCATATATGTGACACTTGTTATTTTATTGTTATTTGTATATAAACTTATTCATACATGCATACCTATGTATATATATGCTTTATGAGACAGATTGAGTGTCATGTTCAGTTGTTAGCAACACTGTATTACATAAAAGCAAGAATGTTGTTAGCAACACTCTGTATTACATAAAAGCAAGAATTTTTGTTCATTGTAGGAGTCTTAGACACCCACACCGAGGGAGCTAACAGAATTCTTCACAGCAGCCATAATGATGAAACTAATGCTAATTTAATGTCATCCTTTATTGTGTATTCCATTTGAGTTACTTTTAAAATAATATCAATAATGTCTTTCAGTCATTACTGAATTAGATAACCAAAAGGATTCTCTGTTTCAAGTCCCTATGACTAATTGTCAGTAGATGCATTTGGAACTTTAGCAAAAGCAACACACTATAGTAAATCTTACTGTATGGATCAATTATTTTACTACAAAATAATAATATTCATACATTCATTTTATATGCTTATAAAATTCAAATTGAGAATTGGATGATCTAGTATCTCTATCATTCAACAAAATGCTAAAAGATATACATACTTAATCATAGATCTTTAAAGCTTCTTGCATACTGTGGCAGTCAAAAATGACTTCATTGTTCAATAATGCATATAGGCATGGTATGTTATAAATATCAAACCATTGCTCAGCAAGTAACAGAAGCTCAATTTGCTCTCCAGCAGCCTCCTCAACTGTTAATGAAACATGACATACCTGGAGTTCAGCTGAGTCTGTTCAACGCTCTCAAAAGATGCCAGTCAATTAAAGCATTAGATAAGGGATTCTTTTTCTAACCTTAGGCTAACTTAAGCGAGTGACCATCACACAGTGATTTCCAGTTGAGAGAGACATTAAGAAGGTGCTATCCAGAAGCTTCAATTTTAGTCTGGTGTATTTTATAATAGAATTTTGGATTCCTCTCTGGTGCTAGGTAACTAATTCAGGTATTTTCCTGTATTATGTGGTATTCATTTGCAAGTACAAATAGAAACCTAGATGGTCAGAAAGCTAGCTTACTACCTAGTTGATGTAGGAAGTAAGTCTATACCTATTATCAGTAAAATTAAAATTATATTTCCCATATTATATATAAAACATATTTTGTTACTCAGTAGTAACATCCATGGTAGAAATATTAGATAACCATAAGTAACTATTTTGCTTTGCTGAGTGTATGCTGATTAGCTAACTACAGATATTACACGGTTATGCAGTTTTAAACAGTTAATTTCTGTTTAATTACTCAAGTGCTAGAAGGTAATATACAGTAAGGATTTTTTTTTTGGATGCTCTTTCATCAAAGAACAAAATTCTTAAAAGATCTATTTCCATGCTTTAATGCTAAGTCTGCCTTTTAAAATATTAGTTTATTTCTCAAATTCTGGAAGTCACTTGGTAGTTTTATAATGCTAGCCATTAATACTCTTTCATGTTAGGCATCTGGACATTCAGAATTCTAGACCATGAATATGTCATCATGAAGTATCTTAATATCTGGCTAGTTACAGATTTGTCATCTTGAGCTCACAGTATCCTCTGGGGATTTTTTTTGGTCTTTTTTTTTTGTTGTTTGTTTTTTGTTTTGTTGTAGTTATGTTTTCGTTTTGTTTTGTTTTTTTAATAACAAAATAAAATAAAAAAAAATAAAATTATCCACACACACCCCCCCTAGGCTCAGACAGGCTCTTCTTGTAAATACCAGACAGTTTGAATTTTTATATCACTCTAGGGACAAGGGAGAGAAAAGATAGTGCTGCTGGTGATGTGACTGCAGTGATGGGTGAAGTTAAGACACACACTGCCTCAGGATTAGCTACCATTTCTCAGGCTGAAGCCCAGACAGCTGAGAAGGTAGCCATCTAGCTCAGCAAGCATGACAGTCATTTTATTCCTGGGAAGCAGGAGTTAGAAAAGAGCCACACTGTTAACAGATTACTTGGTTATGCTCTTAAAAAGGTGGTCTAGACCTTCTGTTTTTTCCTTTTGGATATGAATGGATCAAGGAGTTCACAAGTTTTGTCTTCAGTCCTTCTTAGGTCATTGGAAGCACTCTGGCTCATCAAGCGAAGCTCAGGAAGAATGTTTCACAGCCGCTTCTGTCTGCAGTGCAGGCAGTGCCCTAATTTTTCACCCTGCCTGTGCTCTTCCCTTTGCCCTTAAAAGATTCTGCTTGGGACAACTCTAGCAAAGCTACTACTCTGTGGCTCTGTTCTTTGGAATGCCTCAAGGAAGCTGAAGGAAGGCAGTCAATGCAATGGCAGCAGGGGACACAAGTTAAAGGAAAGAACTCCCATTCAGAAACAGCTCTGGAAAATCTAGTGCTCTGCAGCTAAGGAGAGAACAGAAGTGGATTTTCCTTTCCACTGCCTCAAAAAGGAACAGAAACTAAGCCATAGAGATATCACATAGGAATGACAAGACTTTGGTTCTCAGTACACTTAAGTATACCTACCAACCCCGTTTCATAGCAAACCAGCATTTCCTCCATAAAGGAATGACTGCCTAGCAAAGCAATTATTCAATGCTGAATTCGTAAAGATGTCTTTATATCTATTTGCTGGCAGTAATGCTTATGCAACTGTGTGCTACTGGGTTCAGTTAGCTGATGTGATAAGCTTCTTCTGGCCAGTTACTACCAGCAGCCATCATCAACTTCTGCCTGTTGTCTTTTCCTGACAGAACTGGATATATAGTCAACCCCCTAGATGGTCAGAAACAACATGATATGGATTAACAAAGGGAGATATGTGATACTAACTATTACACTGGTGTAAGTAAATATTCCTTTGCAGAACTTAGTAATTATCTTTAGTATATCAGAACAACGCCAGCCTGAGAAACACATTCCAAGGTCATTCCTAAATCTTAGTTCTGTCCATGTCAGCTATTGCAAAACCATCTGCCAAAACAGTTGTTTCTGGAATATATAGCAATTTCTTAGATTATACATTTAGTCTAAATTTTCCTACGTTTTTTCCCTGCTTTCCTCTGTTTCTCAATATTTCTTAAGCATAATTACCAGATGCAGGCTTGCATCAGCCATATCTTCTTTAATATCACACACAGAAACAAATAACATATCCATTCTTTGAGTTTGGCTTTTTTTTTTTTTGTGTGGAATTCAAACTTGACAAGATTATTAACACAAAATGAGGTAATAAAAATGAGCATAATTTTTTTTTAAAGTCAGACAAAGTTTGAATAAAAACTCTGCTACCTGTATATACATACACATAACAAATATGTATCCACAAGTTTTGCCAAATTTAATTGCATAAATAATATTGTTACTAGTATTCTATACAGCACCATTAATTTAACTTCTCCTTGGAGATAACAGGCACAGTGCAGACTAAAAACCAATTTCCATGAGGCACTGCAAAACATACCATGAAAGTTTAAGTCAGTCCTAAATTCTGGATTTGTAGGTTTGCCTAAACCAAGCCCCTCTCCTCTGCCAACACTGGTGTTTGCATAATTGTGCTGATTGTTCATCCAGCTTATCTGATCAAAAGCTAAGCCTGCAGAGAAGGATATCTGGTGATACAGATGAAATAAAATTCAATAGTTTTAGATCTGCTGTAATGACATTTCTAAAATGCTGGAAAACTGTTTCTATAAACATAAGACCTGAGCAGAGAAAGAATAACTCAAAGGCAGGTTATTTCTCAAAGTATCCCTAGGCAATGCTAGAGCACTACATTGCTATTGCCTGTGCTGTACCTCATTTCCTGATTTGTGGATTTTGATTTTTCTGACAAGCACTGAATTAACAAACATGTAAAAACATCGTTAATGGTATTACAGCAGCTAATGTCTTCTTGAGAGCAAACAGATCTTTACCAACTCGGCTTTTCAACAAACAGATTTGAAATGAAGTTCTGTTGAGACTTGTCATTTGATACTTGGAAAACAAAGCTGTTGATGCTTAGCATCTTCATTCTGTAAAAGTGTTTAAGCTTCCAGTTAAATGTGCTTACTGCAATTCAGAAGAGAAAGAGGTACACCTTATATTATGAATATGCCATGTTAAGTAAATCCAGATTTTAAATCTGAAATTTAAAAAATGAAAAAATTCAGCCAGCATTATACCAGATATTTTGCATTTTTATTACATACATCATATAACTTTATTTATACCATGATTGTCTCATATTAGCCATATTTTTTATTATAATTAAAAATGCCTTACTTGTTTGCAACCAAACGCATCACTGTCCAATCTTTTGGAAACATCTCTGGTCGTATTAGTATGCGAAATACAGTGAAAATCTGCAGCAGGAAATCCTTTGGAAGGAAAAGAAGCAGTCATATATCTTTGCTGCTTTAAAAAGAGCAGTGAGCTTTAAAAATATTTTAATCAGAGACAAAAAATCCATATAGAAATAGCAGAATTGCATTTATCTTCAGGACAGATACACCTCTGAATATTTTTTCAGTGTTTTTATTCCTCATGAAAGCTTCAAATAGCCATTTAAATCTTTTTTCTTAAAAGGAGGAAAATAATTTAAAGTGCCATTTGATTGACAGAAGTGCATAAGGCATATGTCAAAGATACATTTGGTTTCCACCCATACACTTCCACAAACACAATCCTGACAACAATCCGCAAATCAAAAAAGCACTTTACAAATATTACAGGGTTCTGAATATCTCCTTAATTATGCCAGGTCTTCATCACTTTCAAGATTTATTCTAAAAGTAGCATTATTTGCTGCGAAAGAGAGTGTAAGGAAAATTTTATCATGGGGTTTGCAAAGACCTGTGAATTCAATAGTGATGCCCAAGCCCCTGAACTGTTACTGTATCTGTCTGCCTGTAGGTCACTTAACCATTCTGCTCATCTGCCAAATCAATAAAAACAGTGAACACGTGTGAACTACTCTGAATGTAGAAAGCACTGCTTAAGAGTTTTTAGCATTATCTTCTATGTCTTTTAACTCACTAATAAATAACTAAATTAAACTATTCCTCTTAGCACCCAGGTTTTCAGATTTTCTCTTCACAGATAAAACTAGCAACAAATGTAATTTTTCTAATGGCCTGTCTTGATCATGTATAGTACTGCCAGTATTTTTTTTGTAAGCAAAATGGAGCTTTTGACATAATGACAAGCATGAGGCAAGTGGTACAACATGCCTAACAGAATCACTGTGGTACCTGACCCTGAAATGTTTTGTATTGATTCTTCCCACTTCATTTGTAGAGAGTTAGCCTGAAACACAGATGAGATGAAGAAACAACCAAATAATTTTGAACACCAAAATATATTCTTAAGTGCATTTACCAAAGTGTAGATGACGGGCATTGCACAACAGATGTCTTTCATTAGAGAATCACTGTAAAGGGGGACGAATGCAGGCGCTGGGAAAAGCAGCTGAGATCCCTGCACCCACCCACCAGAGAAGATTACATAAAAGAGACAACCTGTTTTCTGATCAAGATGCCAAAAAATTCTCTCTATTAAAGAGGATAAAAGATACTCATTGCAGACAACATGGTGTTTGAATGCCAGTGACCAGCTTTACACATAAACAAACAGCACTGTGAGTAACGCATTTATTACAAACTGCTTTCCTACAGCTTTTCAACTTGTAGTTGCATTTCAGCACTTGTGTCTGGTCCTTTTTTCTTCAGAGTTTACCTCCCTTCCCTATGCTGTAATTCCTGATGCTCTGTGCCGTAGCCTCAACAGGTCAGCAACGCCTCAAATGCTGCTGTATGTCACCTCACAATAATGTCCCAGAATCTTCCATATCCCATTTTTTTCCCATCTGTTGTCTAGACACAATTCATGTTGCTGCTGTTAGGGAGCTACCTGACTAGATGTTGAGAAAAAATGGCTGCTGTTGGGAAACCAAGCAATGGTTTAAGAACTTGAAACCCAAAGGATTCATGAAGTGTGAACTTAGTGCCTTTGAGTCCCCGCTGCCAGAGCCTTCTGAAATTCATCAGCTTGTTTAAAAGTAGTTAAGGATGACAGACAGAGAGGAAAATCATGTATGTCATTTCTTTAGGTAACTAGGCTAAAACCAGAATAAATCTTTTGTGCCATGCAAACTTTAAAACAAGCAAATGTAGACACTGGCATTAAATTTTGAATCAAGCTAATTATTTCTACGTTAAACAGAAAAAATTAAAAGTTCTGTTATTAATGTAGAGATAAGTGATATTAGATACCAAATGTGGATTTGAAAAGCCTGTGTAGACTGAAAGTCTCTTTGATACAGTACATGTTAAAAACATATAAACAAAATGCTACATAATTCAAAGGTGAAATATAACTGAAGGAAACAGCTCATAGAAAACTTCAGAAAAAACAGTAAGCTGCAAGATTATCAAGACACAACTATTAAGTGTCTGTTAACAGAATTAGCCCGTAGCTACCTTTTCTTTTTCATGCTTCAATCTTTGTATATTTGGTTAATAGATTTTCCTAGAAATCCATTATAAGCATGAAAATAACCAGTTGACTGGTACCCTTCATGTGTTAGCACTACTCGTCAATATTCAGTGAGAGTGCTCACTCCCAAGGGACTCACCTCCATGTAGCAAATTCCATAAAATGTTTTGATTGGCATTGCAGTGCATGGCATTTTTCATGATGCAATCGCTCACTTTTGTTTCATGATCCAAACAGCACAAGACGTAACTTTGAAGTAGCATTCATGGAAGATCAATTTTGTAACTATATTCTGAGCGGTTTCCTTTGCACTAAACTATTGTCTTTCATAGTTGCATGTGCTCTGCTGAACACATTATAATGATTTAGTAACAGATTTTAACATTTAAAAACATTTTTGCCGGCAGTATAAGTGAACTAACATTTGCTTGGTTAAGTACAGATATAATTAATGTCTCATATGCCTTCTATCTTAAGAGACAGTAAGGGAGTAATTTTGTCCTTTTACATATTGTAAATACCATCCCTTAATATTCCTACCTAGTGTACATAAGCTCTGGTACTACCTTACAAAAATAATAATACTTAAATATGTGTTAATATATTTAATATATTAATACTGAAATATATTTAAATACTTAAATAATATCACAATATGACAGTTCAGTTTCCTCTAGCAGGACTATTTAGTTGATGAAACTATCAAACTGTGATTGAGAAGCATGGCCTACTGAAAGACTGAAAACCATCTATTAATTTAATCCAAAACTGCCTTGGAATTTCCCTGTATGCATGTAAAATCTTCTGTAAAGAAGGTCAGACTTCACTTGATCTCAGGGTGCATCTATATAGCATTTTCATTTGGGTCAACAGTCCACTTGGAAGCTAATTGCTTGATCATCCATTGCTTTGGTTTGTATGGCAGAGTTATCAAGCTACTTGATATCAAGCTTTTGCAGAACATCCCAGAGCTTTTTTGCAGTGATAAGGTGCCCGTAAGATAAAGGATAGTTTGAAAGTGAGCTGTCTCTGTCTGGACAACTCAGCCATCCTGTGACTACCTCCTTTTACAGATCATCTTCCCTTCACTGCTTCCTCACTTTACATCAGAAGTCACCCAAATACTTGTTTCAGAGCTACTCCTCTGCCCCAGCACTCATCCTTTCAGAAGTCTTATATGTGAGCAGATGTCCCTGTATAGCCAGGCAAGGATGGTGACTAGAACTGAGCTTCTCCACCAGAAACATTCCCCATGCCTATGGACATCACACAGCCTGCATCCAAGACATCATTAGAGAGCAGTGGAATAAATTGCCCATCGTGATAGGGTTCAGTTCCCACCATACCCTGCTCAGGCTCCTTTAGTGGGAAGAGAGGGATCACAGAGCTAGTAAGGTTGACATCCATGCATAAGAAATATTATCTTTGCCTTCATCAGATCTCTCCTGTACATCTATTATGTACATCTAGTATGTAGGGTACACATACAATGGATAAAAACTAGGCCTACTGGCAGGTACTTATCTGTTTGTTCTGTCTTCTTTTAATCTATGAATTAAAAAACTCCCAAGTATCAGCCAAGATACCTTGCTGTGGTCAAATCTGCACTGTGCTAATATATACTGGTTTTCTCATTCGCCTTCCCACTTCTTTCCTCCTATTTATAACTTCCACTGTTACCTTTTGTCATAAATTATATCTGAGCTTTTTGGAGGCAGCAAATATCTGCCTACAAGGATGCCTCTGTTCTATAAATTGCTATGTAATGTATTTACTAAAAGAAGATGGTATTTTGTGGCAAGCAGAAGGAGTGTAACTTTAAAATAATATTGAATGATAAAAGGAAGCATTTAAAATTACTGCTTCATTAAATTCAGTGTTTCAAAAAGTGAGTGAAGTATAGTCTCTGGTGCTACCACTCAGCCAAGAATCCCCTGTCCATCCGTCCTTCCTTCCTTTCTTTCTTCATTTACATGTTTTCAAATATAAAATACTTTTTCTATCTTCTGCTTTGTTTGGAAAAAAACCTGACTCTCTTAAAGAGCTGACTAGAATAAAAATAGTCACTATGTCAATTACTTAAACTAAATATATTTACAAAATAGAAGAAATATTTCCATAACAACCACTTGTTTAGAGCATCACTCAGATGCATACTATTAAAAATGTGTACACGTCTTTCCTTCAAAGGCTCCATTTTTGCGACACTGTGAACAACAATCTGGAAATACTCTAATAAATTTGGTATAAAAAGTTAAAAAATATACAATAATAAGAACTGCAAATATATTTTGATAGAATGAATTACAAACTTCATTCACTTTTAAAAAGTATTGCATGAGTGAGTTTTTTTGTTTGGAGAAGTGGATTGGTGGAGGTATTTTTTCAATAGCATCACAGATGCTTTGCAAACACTCATTCATGCAAGAACTTGACATAGTCACCTTGAGAATTAGCCCAGAAGATAAATACATTTTGATATCAATACCTAATCATTCAGTATAGATAGTCAAAGCAAAAAAGCTTAGGGACGACCCCAATCCACTTCGACATCACTGACCAAAAAGAGGATTCAAAAGTACAGCAAGCTGATGGTTGTTACCACTCGCTGAAGCTTAAGTTCCGAAATACATATTAGCCACAAGATTAACTGTGGCTACTGTTCAGCCTCAAAAAACATCTCAGACAAAAAAAAAAAAAAAAAAAAAAGAAAGAAAAAAAAAAGGTCTTATCAGATATGTACACATTCTAAATCTTCATTTACTCATACTGAATAAATATCCTCATGATTAACAGCCGTGTTAGCCTCACACACTAGCTCTCGTCTTTCCCTCTTGGTCTCAGTTACATCCGTTTCAGTGATATTTGATATTTCCAAGTGAAGAAAGAATCTCATTATTTTATTTAAGATTCAAAAGAGAAGGAATGCTGCATTAATTATGATCAACCTACTGCCACTGAATCACTGGTGGAGTGAGGCTGATTTGATGAGATCTGAATGGAAATAAGAACTCAAGTCCAGAGTTTAAGACCTCTATTTTGATAGCTGATGGCACTGGCTACAGCTGCTTTCCATATGTCTCTCTAAAATAGTAGGGTATGTGCGTGGGGGGAATTCAAATGTGTCAAATCAAACACCATTCAAGCATTAATTCTAGAGATTTTTCATATTCCAGAAGCAAGAATGTCTGAATAAACTCAACACTGTATTTTGTAGTATATCAAATAGAAATCAAGCTTGAAGCCTCTAGGAAATATAAAAATGGAAACCTTGAAATATGGATCTGCTCAGAACTCAAACAAAAGGGAAAATATTTTCAGTTAATAATGCCTGTGTTCCAAAATATATGCTAAAAATTGACTAAGAATAGCAACTACAATAGGTGAAAAGAGGTGCTGTAATACTAGTATAAATATCATCCACCCTATATAACTCCTAGTTAGTACTCTTGAGTCATAATAGAGATAACTTCCTAGCAGCATTTTCTAACTTCCAAGCTTATTATGACCATCTCACTACAAAGAAGAGGCTCTCTTCAGAACAGCTCTAAACATCTATCAGGAATTTAAGGAAATCTGACATTGTACCACAAACAGACTCCCTGTTTCAGGGCAGTACTTTTATCAAGTGGTAATTAAAAATAACATCTAAAAATATACTATCACACTAGGACATGATTACTATCTAGGATCACTGGCTGAATAANAATTGTACCACAGACTCCCTGTTTCAGGGCAGTACTTTTATCAAGTGGTAATTAAAAATAACATCTAAAAATATACTATCACACTAGGACATGATTACTATCTAGGATCACTGGCTGAATAATGGGCATAAGTGCTTCTGTGTGGATCAAATCTGGTATTATATAAATTTTCTAGGGTTCAGCAGAGTGAAAGTCTTAATATGTATCCTTATGCAAGAAACAAAAAGAGCCCTGAACAAGTGGAAGGACAATTCTATTACTTACCCTCAGATCTTCCTTTGTGTTGAAGCTATCAAGAAGCTGTTGATAATGTCTATCAGTCATTTGTCGCAAGAGTGACAACAAACAGGAGACAAATTCTCCCTGTTCAGACAAGCCAAGAATAGAAATATTATAGATTATAATGTCATCTTAAACTGAGTTTAAACTTAAGCACTTAACAATCATTAACAAATGCAAGGGAGATTAATCTGTAATTAGGTTTAGACTCCATACTTGGTGAAAATTAATTTAGCTATGAACTTCCTTACCATTTAAACAATTATTTTTCCCCAAATGTAGCTTAATTGCTTAGCAAAATCAGTTTGAAATAATTCCAGAAGGGCTAAACCAGTAAAATTTTGATTTTGATTTGGGATTTTTTTCCCTTGCATCCATTTTTAAACAGATTATTTAGACTGCTAAAATTACTGTCTCTTAGTCAACTCAGTTTTGAAACAAATATTTAAAAAAAATATTTTGCAATGATTCTGGGAAGAATGGTATTGTTCTCTTTTAGGGAAGAAATTAATGGAGTTAGCAGGAAATTTTTCAAAAGATTGGTTTTTTTTATGAAAAAAACCCCAGTATTTCTCAAAAAGAAAACTCATTTATAGGACAGAACGAACTTTGAAAATGTTTGCATCAGCACTTTCCTTGGACTTAGAGGAATTTCTCATTAAAATGTCTATTTTGAGCTTAATCATAGGGCAAGACTTAGTCTCTCCCACAACACTAATTCCTGTGTTCACACCCTACCATGTCCTCCACTCCAGAAAAGGGATGCTCCAGGCAGCATCTGAGGAACTTACTACACGTCTCTCTACAGATGCACATCAAATGACCAAGACATTATGGGAAGAAATAGGTTCTTCCTCTCTCCCTTTCCTGTCTGCTTGGTTGCTTTGGAACTGGTAAGAAACACTGAATGGTATCAATCTGGTCCAACTGCAGTATAGATGAGGACAGGAAAGAATGAAAGGTCTGGATTGCATCTCAGTGCTTAAAAAAAACAATTATAAAATATTACAAGCTTGTTAATAATGGAAAATAAGACTTTTGGCCTGTATCTACCAACAATGGGGAATGAGACTGGGAGAACAGACAGGTATGAAAACAGTACTGTAAAATGGTGCCTTTGATTAGTTTGTCAAATCAAATTTTGGGAGGATTTTTCCCTGTCATTCATTAAAAATAGAAAATAAGATTGAAAAAAAGGAGTATGGATTGGCTGGTCTGCATTTTACCTCGGAAGGCATAATTCACTTGTGATTTCACCTTGTATGCGTGGTGGTGTATGAGATGATGGCTTTCACTGGCAACAAGATGATAAAAATAATAATTGTCCCGCCCATTGTAAGTTTCTACACTGAAGTAATGATCCCTAAATAATTACCTCCCTGTAAACCCATATATTTTTTTACAGTATACATAGCATTCTCAAAACAATATCCTAAGACTACAATGTTTCTGAATCTTCATGCTCCAGAACTGATTGATCTTTAATGTCCCTTCCAACCCAAATCATCCTATGATTCTATAATCATCAATGTTACAGCTTCTATCTTGTAAATATCTGAAAAATTATTTCCAACTCTATCAGGTACTCTTCCAAAAACAAGATGACTTTGGTCTTTTATCATTATTTTTTAGTAATTTCAATTTCATTATATCTAGCCTCAATATGATTTTATTGTGTCATTTAGTATAATGTAGGTACATCTAAATAGTCCTAATTTTTGGAGACTTTTATGCCAGTTATAAAACCTGAGACCATTCAGTTTTGGATAATCAGGCAAAATAAGCAGAATAGATAAATAAGGGTGCAAGATTACCCAGTTGCTAGCTTGAATGACAAAATTTGAGCTTTTTGCTTAAGCACTTTAAGCAGTTCTTTCAACTTACAGTACTATATTAAAAATCACAATCTATTATAGAAATCTGTACTATAATAATTGATGAACAGATTAGCATTAAAAGGGTACCAGCTTTAGCTAATTGTTAAGTGACTTCTAAATTTGAGCTTTAATTTTAAATGTAGGTAGATATACAGGCAGCTGCGTTTTAAAATAACAATGAACATTCAGCTGCATTTGTTAAACTCAACCTAAAAATGTACACTGTAGGATTCCTGTCAGTGTTAACCAAAGACTGACTTGCAAATCAAGCGTGAAAGCAAACTCCACACACATAATGACCTTGATAAATACCATTTAGGATCCATTTCTAGTGTGGTAAGTCAAGTCATTTAGTACATCCAGTTCACTTAGGCAGAATCCTGAAGTAATTTTTTTTCTTATTTAAGAATCACAATTATTAAAATACATGAAGCTTACAGTTAAATTGCAATTCATTTAGGTTCTGAGGGACTGAACTTCCAGGATCTGAAATCAATAAAGGTTTGCTTTAATTGTATTGCTATCTGCTAACTCTTTATATGCAAACACATTTTTCTTAAGGAAATCTTAATGTCTAAATCAAATCACTGACATCCTAAAGCAGAAGTTTCACTTTCACCATTACATTAAATTCAGTGTTTGTTAGAGCAACATCTGTAAAACTGACACCCTGAAGACATGTTGTCTGTGCTCAGTTTAAAGCATCACATCCAGCTTGCAGGTTGCCATCTAACAAGATTCTCAACTGCAAACTGAAATGGTACCAAAGTGCCAGAACTATTTGAGATAAAAGCAACAGTGCCGTCATGGCAGAACATAGGCAGATGCTGTCTGCTTTTATGCTGCTTATTTATGCTGCTGCTTTGTGCAGAAAAACAGTGACACGTGGGCCTAGAAGATCACGCTGAGATGAGTTATGAAGCTTCCACAAGGAAAACTATATCTGATGCAAAAATGACAGAATTTTATCCAGTGTGCTGCCATGATATATCTCACAAAGAATATTTTATGAAACATGCAGCTTGAAATAATGGTAACATACTGGAGCAGACTCCACTGCTGTACTCACATTGAGTACTTTATAATACTTGCTCTACAAATAGTTCCAAGGATCTGGCTCTGCATGTTGCCATAAGCCCATACAGCATGATGTTTCTACATAAATGTATATAATTGCCTTATGCTGTGCTGTGAGTCACTTCCACATTAAGTATACTTTGAGAGCCTGCAGTGACAATGACATGGCTTTTCTTATGCATAAAAAGAAAATTTGGCAACTTGAAAGCACTTTCAGAGTCTAATTTTTTGATGGTGTGGAAGAATTAGACTGTCATGGTGTTTTATGAAAACTTAATCAGCTATCTCGGAATAAACAGGGATTTGTCAACCTGGATTTCTCCAAGGCTTGCAATATGGTTCCCCACAGCCTCCACCTAGAGAAACTGATGTGTTACGGTCTAGACAAGTGGTCTCTGCAGTGGGTGGGCTGACAGGCTGCACTCAGAAGGTGTGGTAAATGGCTCTGTTTCAAACTGGCAACCTTTCACAAGTGGGGCCCCCCAGGGATTGATATTGGGTCCAACTCTGTTTAATAACTCCATAAGTGATCTAGATGATTGGATCCAGTGTACCCTTATGAAGCTTGCTGATGACACCAAACTGTGTGGGGAAGTGGACACTTTGGAAGGGAGAGCCACCCTGCAGTAAGACCTAGATAGTCTGGAAGAGTGTGCTTATTAATTTCAACAAAGACAACTATAAGTTCTTGCCCCTAGGAAAACATAACCCAGGAATGCAGCACAGGCTGAGTTCTACCTGGATGGAGAGCAGCTCTGTGGAAAGGGACCTGGAGGTTCTTGTGGACAACAAGCTCAATATGAGTGAACAGGGTGCTGCTGTGGCAAAGAAAACCAAAAGGATGCTTGGATGCATCAACAAGGGCATGACCAGCAGAGATAAAGTGATTATCCCACTGTACTCAGTGCTTGCTAGGTCACACCTGGAATACTGTTTCAGTCTTTGCCCCCACTGTAGAAAAAAGGTGTGGACAGGCTGGAGATTGTCCAGCGAAAAGGCTACAAAGATGATCCAATAACTGAGAAGTTGCCATATGAGGAAAGGCTGAGAGAAGGGGGTTTGTTCAACCTTGAGAAAAGGCTTAGGGGAGACCTTTTCACCATGATCCAGTATTTAAAGGGTGGCTACAAAGAAGATGGACTCCTTTTTACAAGGAGTCACATGGAAAAGATGAGGGGTACTGGGTCTAAGTTACTCCTGGGAAAATTTTGATTAGACACAAAAACAAAATTTCACACAACACAGACAATCAGCCATTTAAATAATCTCCCCAAGGAAGTGGTGGAGTCCCCAAATTTAGACATATTTCAGATTTGTCTGGACCAGATTCTGGACCATCTTATCTGGACCATGCTTTTCCTAACAAAGGTTGGACTACATGATCCTTGAGGTGCATTCTGGCCTAGTATCCTATCGTTCAATTATTCTATGAAACCAATAAGCTCAGAGCTTTGCTACAGTAACAGTCCAATACCACAACACTTACTTTGGCTTGATACACCACATAGCCTAGATTTTTAATTTTTTAATTTAAGAAAGCTCAAACCCTAACTCTTAGATGTATAGCCCAGCTGAATCACAGTGATTAAAGCACAATGTTATCATTACAGAGCTTGGTCAGCTCCATAAAACTCTTCATATAATATTTGGGTTTTGTTGGATAAAGTAAACCAACCAAACAAAAAACCCAGCAACACATTTCTTCCACTGCTATTAAATGCTTTNAAAACTTACAGTCACATCTTGAAACTGGAGGCGCAGAGCAGAGCCTGATGGTTGTGGTCGGCTGGTGATCTCTAATATGGTTCTTAACAGAATATCTAGCAGGCTGTTTACAATCACGTCAATTTCTTCCAGGACAGATTTTTCCTTAAATAATAAATAAAAAATTTACTTTATTTTATTTTTAAATAGAAAGAAAACAGGCATATTTCCTCTGAATTCATTTTAGTGACAAATTGTAGTTTTACAATGCATGTTACATT